>JAZHYW010016737.1:0-66984 GCA_037355805.1 Ixodes ricinus
TGCAGCTTCTCTATTGATGTGTTTTCTAACCCTGTTGTTCTGGTCAACCTCATTGCCCAGTGTGTGTGTTCTGCAAGGGTGGCTTCTTGGCATATTCGACGCGGCACCTGTCCTGTGGAACTCATGGGAGTTTTTGGCCTGCTAACTCCAAATTCAGGACATACAAAAGGGTGTGCCGTGTTTTAAGATCAGAGTACTGGCGCCAGGAAAGGTTCTTCAGAGACTGCCTAAGAGTGGCTTGTGCTTCTGATCGAGGAACTAATGATCATCTACGAGGGTCCCATCGAGAGATGGCCAAGAAGACAAGAGACGCCACGGAGTTTTTGTGGCAGACCATCAGGCCTCACCTTCCAACGAAGAAAAACCAGACGTGTCCGTCAGCTGGCAGTTTCACGACCTTGGGAGCTGTGAAGGTTCCTCCAGACATCGGCAAACAGCTTGAGCTTGGTCCCAAGTTCAGTTTCGAGCCAGTCCTAAGCCCTCCCGAGTTGGTGACTCTGGCTAAGAGTGTCGCAGATAAAGCGGTGGAGGTTGACAGGCCAAGATGTATCTCAGAGTGCGTGGATGTTCTTCAACCACACAGAAAAAGAGGACAGGTTGGTCTTTTTACCACCATAGTGGATTTCATGGTGGGTAATGAATTGCGTGTCATGTTATCCGACAAAGAAGGTCAATTTGTAGTGTTACCAACAGGCATGTTTAATGAAAAAGCAAGCGAGGCGATAGAGAAAAATTTCAGACAGGTCAAAATTGACCTGAAGAAAACACGTGAAAAAGCCAAAGAACTTTGCGGCCATTTAGCCTTAACCCAGCTCTCTGGAAGAGTAGGGAAGGCGGAGAGGACACATCTTGAGGTGTTTTTCAGCGCAAAAACGCACAAAGACGCCTGCCCTTTTCGAGCCATAGTGTCTGAAAAAGGATCTTGGCAGAGGCAGGTGGCGGCCTATCTACAAAAACAGCTATCCTCATTAAAAATCAAGGACCCCTACCGGGTATTTAAGTCAGAAGAACTCGTGGAGTTTCTCCAGGCCAGCTGCCTAGGGAAGATAGAAGCATTTAGTATAGATGTAGAAGATCTATACTACTCATTACCGCACAACAGATTGCTAGAATCGGTGAAGAGGTGTATTGAAGATAATGGAGAGGTGGCCTTTAGAAGTTCAAGTGGTATAACCCTGGAAAGCTTTATGGAAATGTTGCAATTCTATCTGCAGTCCATGATAGTTACGTGGAAGGGGAATAGCTACAGGCAAAAGTCGGGGGTGTGCATTGGGTCATGTGTTGCCCCCGTCTTAAGTGACATTTACCTGGGTGAAGTGGACAGTGCTATCGCGAGTGAGTTAGGCGACACTTTTGTTTGTAAGGTGTTCCGCTACGTAGACGACTTTCTAGTGATTCTTAAAAGAGGAGTACTACTGGACACGGTAAGGGACCAAGTGATGAGTGTCTTTAAAACGTGTGGGGGAGGCCTGAAGTTCACATTCGAGATCCCAAAAGAAGGTGTGCTTCAGTACCTTGACATTTCACTGTGCCTAGAAGACGACCATGTATGCTGGACTTACAAGCCAAGATCGAAGAAGGCCATCCTTGACTACAACTCGGCCCATTCAAAGATCATAAAAAGGGGCATTGCTATTTCTAGTCTACAATCAGCTTTGAAGAAATCTTGCCTGCACACTATGGGAGAAAGCTTCAAATTACAAACAGCGAGACTGCAAAAAGCCGGCTATCCATCAGCACTACTGTCAGATATAGCGAACACCATAATTAAGAAAGTAAAAGGGATACAGAATACAAAACGTAGTGTGGAAAGAAAGAGACCAGTTGTAATACCGTATCTACACAAGATTTCCCATAACCTAAAAAATGTTGGAAACCGCTATGGAGTCCCCGTGGTATTTTCAGCTCCACAAAAAATGAACCAGATCTGTCCAAGAGTCAACGCCAAGGCAGAGGGATGTCTAAAAAACAGATGTTCAAAAAAACACGCCAAGCCGTTTGTGCCTTGTGCCACAGGTGTTGTTTACAACATACCACTATCCTGCGGCCGCACCTACATCGGGCAGACAGGACGCTGCCTAAACGACAGGCTCCGTGAGCACGACTACTCCCTCAGAGCCACGGTGGGTGGGAATTTTTCCCATCACTGTCAAGCGTGTCTGTGTAAACCGTCTTTTGAAGCCACCACAGTTATGGGAAAACACCGGGACAAAACAACTCGAGAGGTGCTGGAAGCGTTTTACATCCACAGTGGAGGAGCAAGTTGCATCAGCACACCATCTGTCTCGTTGTCCAACAAGGAGTTAGAGTTCTTGAAACTAACAATGAAGGCCCAGCGCGTGCCATAACAACCACATATCATGGCACAGGTTACACGTGCGATTTATGGTGACCAAAATATTTTTCTTTCTCCTTTTCGTCTATTAAATATCTAGTTGCGAGTCAGCGCTCTGTTCTATCCGGTGTGTCTCTTCCCTTTTTGTCCTTTTGCGCTGTGTATTTTTCACTATGTACAACCTGCTGAATTTAGTGGGGAGATTGACGTCACGTTACCTCAGCACCAATTCTCTTGCCCAGCTAAATTTAGCAAGAATATTTCTCCACTACATTTAGCGGGGAAATTTTCGCTAAATATAGCGCGAAAATTAGCGAAAAGGGTGAGGAGGGCATACCCTCCCTCTGTACCCTCCCGTCCTCCTCCTCAAGAGCTGCGCTCTAAGTCGGCATAACAGAGAATTGTAATCGTCTTTCATTTTTTTACCAGTACGACTGGAAAGGCCCACGGGGTTCTTGAAGGCTTGATGATGTCGTCGTTGAGCATTTCTTGCACTTGTTCATGAATGGACTCCCTTTCCTTTAGAGAGACGCGGTATAGCGGCCGATGTACAGGAAGGACATCGTCGTCGGTAACGATGCGATGTTTGGCCACTGTTGTTTGGCGCCCTTTTGACGTCGTCGCGAAGCAGTCGCTATATTCGGCGAGGAGGTCTCTGAGCTGACGTTGTTGTGTGGCACTGAAGTTGGGGTTACCGCAGAGCTGCGGCGGCGGTCATTCTCACCCCGAACGCGGGACGCTCGTACCTTCTGGGCCGGATTTTCGAAATGGTGGCGCACACTAGATAAGGAGCTGCGCGCGGCCTTGTCGAGTGAGTCTCGCTCTCGCTTTCTGTTACGCCACCGAATCGCCGCCCGCTTTTCTGCTGTCTCAACGATCGATCTTTTTTTTTTGCGCAAATTTGTTGATTACATTTTTATTTTCAATGTACTGTCCATCCTCTTGTGGCCTCACCAGTTAAATGTCTGGCGGATGTGCGGGGTAAGAACGAACAGGCACTTTCGAGAACGAGAAAGCAGGACAATATGATAAAAGTTGAGTTGCGAGTAAGAATAACGGGAATTATCTAGTAGTCCGTGTTACTTGCTCGGCTCTGCGCTCGAAAATATGTGTAGACAGTGTGATTCCGGGGCTCTGCTAGGTGCCCAAAAGCCCAAATAGTACAAAGTGGACTCTGCAAAAAGGGCCCACGGGGAACGCACTTGGGCACCCGAGGTAGATATCACGTCGGTGGGAACACCTCGGCTGCCAAGCGTTAGCCTGGCGGTCCTATTTTCTGGAATTTGCCAGAACCATATTTTATTCCTTTATTATTTGTTCTGTTAGTCCATAAATAAACCTCCAATTTTATGGCTTCTTGAACCGTTCCTTCCATTTGCTTGTGGGATATGCCAGCTGAACGAAGGAAGAAACATACAGGACAGAGAGAGAACACAAGGAACATGCACATGCACTCCGCTGGCACCAATACACATACACATGCACCAGCGGAGTGCATGTTATGTTCCTTCTGTTCTCTCTCTGTCTTGTATATTTCTTTCTTCGTCCAGCTGGCATATCCCACAAGCATGAATAACCAACCTGCTCAGCTTCAGGCAATCACGGCCTTTCATTTGATTTACTTGCAAGTTAGATAGTCGAATTTGCTCTCAAACTGCTTTCGGGTATATTTTATTTGTCGGAGGTCTTTCATATCGACAGTTTTGCTTCTAGAATTCGCCACTTCATCGTCGCTATTCAGACGTCACTGCTCTCTTCAAAATATAGAGGATCCGGAATTAGTCCAATGTCGCCGCTGAACAGGAAACAACGTATGATACAAATACACGTGATGAACGAGTTTAAGAACGCGAATTGGCGCGTATAAAAGAAAACAATCACCTTAGATGTTATTATTAATTCTGTAAGAATAGCAGCTATCGTTTCATCCCTGGTCCCGAAATATTTGTTATTTTCACCGAAGAAAACAACTTAAAATAGAAAGAGATAAACACACAACTTATTAGGTGAAAAGTTCCGCAGCGTTTTTAAAGCCGGAAATATCAACGATTATTTTTAGTTAAGCAGAAACATATTCAATTTCACCATAATTCAGTACACCGGCCTCGGCATCGGTTCGAATGTTTGCTAAATGTTTTTGAAGAACAAAATTAAAAAAAACACCTTGCCTTTTATATATTCTGTAAGACATCACAGCAAAAATTACTTTATTTGCATGGGGAACATTGAAGAAAAACTGTAGCTGAAAGGGAAGACAGGTAAAGGCGACCCTTCGGAGAAAAAGCTTGTAAAGACTATGCAAGCGTGGCGATTTAGAGAGCTATCGCGTTTATGCCAATTGGCTTTCGAGAAGGTCCTAGTACAACAGACGAAACACCTCCAAGGGGTCGCCCGATGCCGATCACGTTTCGTGTTCTCAGCCAAAACAGAATTCTTGGCCGACGTGAAAAGCATCGGGGAAACAAAACGACGCTTGTTGGCTTCAGCTCTAAATATAGGCCCGGTGGCATAGACCACCTTCTCCAATCCTCTGCCCTCTTCTGGCAAGGCCTTCCTGCTGATGTTGCGGATTTTGATTTTGTATTTTTGTAAGGATGACATGCATAGTTGTTGAAAATATATAAGAAATCTAAAGTATCTAGTATTCCTATTAAAACATGAACATATATGAATCATTTAAGCCATACTCCCCAAAACTATATGAAAGCACCATATGACATTTTGTTAGGGTTACAGCTTGAGCTGGGCAAAATCAAATTGCATATTTTGCATCGGTTTTCTGCCATACGTATCATTTCATACAGCACATACATTCAAGCGTTTTACGTGGTTTTAATAATTTTTCAAGGGGGATCATTTTACGTTTTTGAAGGTGGCAAACGGCAGAATTCAATATATTGTGCGATGTATAAGTTGATACCTGCATATAGAAGGTGTTTGACTTTAAATGAGTGCCGCAAGCGCTACCGACATTGACATTTAGAACAATAACGTGGTCGTTTCAGTCACATCGTCACTTCAGTCGTCGGCACACCCACCAATGAAACGCTCACCAGATAGTGATGACATGATCGAGGAAAGAAACGTCGTTACCCTTCCACCCATCATTAAAGCTACGGTTTTCTTCATTCTTTTGCGAGCAATTTCTAATCGTATTAGAAACGGGAAAATCGGTCAATTAACATCTCGAAAACCATTATATATTCGCCACCATTTTATAGGTGTGGACTCTAACAATATTTTTCGTCTACTTCATTGCAACATGACCCCCAAACATTTGTTAAGATGGAACCTTCTTCGAGTTCATGAGTTCATATTGGTAAAACCAGAGCGTGATCAACAATGACAATCGCAGAGGACACATAGAAAGTCAAGTACAGCGCTGACTAACAACTCACGTTTCTTCTACTTCTTTGTATGAAGCAGGACCACGGTATAAGCAAAGTGAAAAAAACACCCTGCTAATCTTCGCTCATTTCACTGACTACTACGCCAAGTAGTATAGTTATGCGACGGATAAAGAAACGGAAGTGGCACTTAAACAGTTGTAGTCCATCCAGTCGGGCAATCTTCTTGGCCTCAATACTTTATCTAACGGAAGGGTCGCCATTTCGCGCCAATACAGTACAACTTGAGTATTAGGGATTACAACCCACAGCCTCTGCAGTGTACCCCTAGATGAACCGAAATATTCTCTTTTGTGTTGTGATGTTGTTGGAGCCGAGCGTTCAGACATCTGCCCGTTTGTCCGACGTACTGTTTGCCAAATTATAGTGCTACGGAATATACCAACTCCTTCTGTACACTGAAAAAAATGGAGATTGGTGTTGTTTGTTTGCGCAGCTTTGTCTTGATCGACTGCGCTATCTTCTTTTTCAATAAACTACTCAGCTTCTTTGTAACTGAAATAAACAACATTTATGTTAGAAGTGAGAGAGTGCAGGCGAGCTGGATCGGGAACTACATCTTTGTATAGACTGAGATGAGTAAAATTTAAAAAAAAAGCGGACGAAGACAACAATATTTTGTTGGCTTCGTCCTCAATATTTTTTTTTTGTCATTTCAAGGTTTACAAGCAAGTCAGTTACGTTAACCCGTTTTGCTATCCTTTTTAGGTTTTGCGAAATAGTGAGTAAATAGGGCATCACTACATGTCCTCTTTTACACTTAACGGTTCTTCGTTATTGCAAAATGTTACTTTCTTGAAATGTATTTTGACAGCAGATAATAAAATGGTGCCTGTGTATCCTACAGACTGGAGCCTTGAGAGTTGCGCATCGAAGCTTAATTCACTAGAATATGGGCAAAATGTTCTCAAAGCATTCGGTATGCATACGTAACTATATGCTTCTTTGAACTAATTTTGAAGGCTCCGATTAGTAATAAGAGAGTGTTTTTTATGACTAACATACATGATCATTTTGCAGCAGCATTCTGAGGTCTAACAATTTTATGGATCCTTCGTTTGGTAGCTTATGAGTTATTTCCAAGTGATTTAAACTGGTTCTGAAGGAAAAGATAACTTTGAAAAATGATTCGGAGAAATTATTGTTATCACAATTTAAGATAATCAAAAAGCATCTACAAAGAAAAAACAAATGCTGCAAAGAGTGGCTGAATAAATCTAAATGTAAGCTAATTCAATTTACTAGAAAAAATATATGCTCTCCTACCAGTACTTGAAGTGATTTAGACCCTTGATTGATATAAATATCTGGGCGTCAGACTAACATCGGATCATTATTGGAATGACCACATCGAAGCCATATTTGCTGATACACCCAGAACCTTAGGACTTCACTGACGAAGCCTTAGATCTGCATCGTCCCTTGTTCTCAAGATGGCATACGATACATTCATCAAACCAAAGTCGGAATATGCCGCCTCTATCTGGAACCCTCATCAAGTCTACCTCATCATTCAGTTGAATTTGATTCAGAACATGTATACTCAGGTGATTATATCCCTATACCAGTTGAGTTGAGTTGTTTCCGCTTTCAAAAGTCCGCTAGCACTCACTCCCCCCCCCCCCACACACACACACAGCGTCGTGAAAACGTCTCGCAGCTCTGCCTTCTTTATACAATCTATTATCATCGTATCAGCCTTAAGGCTGCCTTATTATCATCTTATTACCGAACATCATCTCGCCTTAACAATGACAATACCATAAAACGCATTTCTGGCCCAACGAAAACCTTCAACCGATCATTCCTTCCATAAGCCTTCAATAACTGGAAGAGCCTCCCATCCTCCTTCGTAACAATCGTCGTCCCGGAAGAATTCAAGTCATATCTTCAATCACAATTTTAATATTATTAATATTTGTTAGTCTTGACTAGTCATTAATTTATTCTAAATGTATCTTTGTGTTTTGTGATTGTATTCCAGTGTATGATACGAATGACTTTATGTAAATCCCTGTGCCTGTGTTCCAGTGCATGATACGAATGACTTTTTGTAATGCCCTAAATGAGCCCCTAAGGTGTAATAAATTAAATTAAATTACATGAAAATTTTAAACTAGTGGATTAACTGGGCTACTTATAATAATCCTGCCAATCTGCGCAAGGTATATGTCACTGAGAATCAAGTCAATGCATGAACCAATGCAAACCCTCTTCTATTTTAGGAATATATTACTATTCAAGGTGGCAAAGGTACATCGAAGATAAACATTGAGAAACTCAAGGAACGTACCCTGAGACACGTTTGAGGCATTATGAAAAGCAATAACGGGCACTCCTTTGTAGACTTTGACAATGTGTGGGGTGAAAAAACTGATGAGATCATTTGAGCCCTTAAGTAGGAACGGATCATCCGGAGTAAGAAGATTCAACTTCTCTTGTATGGAAGAGGCCAGAGCCTTCTGCCAAGCGCCCTCTCGGAAATGATGACCCTTAAGGGACAGTCCTGTTTATGAGCTTTTGCATTAAATAGTAGTTCAAAACTGAGGTTAATGCTCTTGTGAATGGAGGAACACACCTGCTTAAGTTCAGCGACGAGGCAAAGATTTTTCGCTTCAGTTTCGCCTCAGTTCCCGGCATAATTTTCTAGGGAAATGCTACTTTCGCTTTGGAAGACAGGCAATTCCTGCGAGGGCCTTGGTGCCAAAGATATCGGTCGTCATCAGCAAAAACCCACCTTCTTTGTCCGGTTGTAGTTGAAATAGGGACTGTTATTTCTAGTAGGTATCAAATTGTTCGACAGGCAAGTGTAGTAACAGATGGCCCACGCTAACAAAACATCCACGCCCTCAGAAGTGCACCGGTCACAATCGGCCTCAAGCGTCTTTCGCGACACTTGCCTTACAAGTGACAGCAGTTAAGGTGCTCACTTTATAGGCAGAACTGTGTACTCAGGACCATAGCGTGGTACGTTGCTCTTGTTCGGGTATATGGACGTCATTGATCCCATGAACTGGGTTGCTAGGAATGCCACGGTCTTTTGTGTGATACTACGTAGCTGTATAAAAATTGTTGCCACATAAATTCCGTCGTTCTGCCCGTGAAGAGAAAAAGAAAATCACGTTATTTTCTATTCCCAGTGTAATGACGTACGTTCGTGCTAAGTTTAAGGTAAATGCACTCACGGTAATGACGAGCTCGTCGTAACCACTCAGAACGTAGAATATTGCAGAACCTTCCCCCATGAGCAACCGAGGGGTCGAAACCTCCAAAAGAAGGCTTTGAGTTCTGGCGGAGTAGGTTAACATGAATGCACAAACCGAAACTTCGCGCAGGGCGAACCGAGATGGTGATAAGGGTGGCGATGAAGCACGGATTTATGTGTGAACATGTAAGAGGGCCCGAGGTGCCAGAAATATAACTTGTTAAGATGGAAGCTTGGACCAGCTGGAGAGAGTTCATATTAGTTCATACTTGTTCAAATAAGTTTGTTTTAAAACCAATAATTCAAAAGTTAATTACAGAATTTTAGTTAATTAGCCAGCTTACCATGCCGATCATTCCTTCATCTGATGTCCGCCGAATGTTATAGATGCACGTTGAAGACGGCACTGGTCAACTCTAACCCTCTTTTTTAATCTTTTTTTATTTATAACCAAATACTCTGTATGTGGTAAATTAATTCCTGATGGCGAAATAGCGCAAAAAAAAGCGAAAACAGGGACAGGAACGAAACACAAAAGACAGACATGCGTTTGTCTTCTGTTTTCCGTTTCTGTCCCTGTTCTCGTCTGTTTGTGCGCTATGTTTCCTCGTCTTTTCTCCTCACAAAAGACGAGGGCAGGGAAAGGAAGGGAACACAAAAGACAAACAAGCGCTTCAGCGTTTGTCTGTCTTCTGTGTTTCGTTGCTGTCCCTATCTTTCTCTTTATTAGCGCTATTGTTTATGATGTTGAACCAGTACCAACTCGCCCAGCTTACCACCACACTCCGATTGTCTCCAACCGCTTACAATAAAAATGTTCTGGAAATGCTTCTTGATTTTATATTGCTTAGCTTGAATATATAATCGTTTAAATTGCATTGTGCTTTATGGATCATGTATGAGCATGATTTTGTTGCTTGTTTGATTTGTAACGGAAAAAAGGTACCGTTTTACTGCTTTGAATTCGACATTAAAGAAACGTTGGATTCTATTCCCTCTTTTCATAATCAACCTACATTACCATGTCCAAAATAACCATCCTGTCAGCGTCAAAAGGACCCCCGAGCATTTTATTGTGGCTATAGTAGTAACCAAGATTGTGCTTGGCTTACTGACCCGAGTAGCGGGAGCGCATCTCACCAGCACGATCGTCACGCAACCATACCCAGTCTTACTAGCATAGCGCGTAGAAGAGTGACACGCTTGTGACAAGCTGCTTGCTTGTAGCTTGGCAGTGCGTTATCTTTTGAAGTGCGAAGAAAAGTGCTGTCCACGGCGCTTACGCGCGTTGACCACATCCGCCACAGCTACACGCAATCATAGACGACACTGGCTATTGAATGCCCACAGCATTATGAACCGCGTGCGAAGGAGATTATGACGGACCGATTTACAGTGTGCCAGCTCCGATCTTATTAGGGGGTTCAGTGGCTCCTGTAGAACGATGCTTGCATAGGGAGCTTGCTTTGCCATCTTAAAGAGTAGGTTGAAGCCCGCGCCTGGAGCGGTGTCAGATTTGTGGGAAAGCTCTGCTGAAACTACCACTTGACTTCTAAATGAGCGGACGCTCAAACAATGATCAGGGAGAGAACAATGTGTAGCTAGGAATAAGGAAAACAGAGGTCCCCGCCAGGTATGGTTTTTAAAGGCGCCATTACGTCCAATCCCCGCTCGAATGCACAAGGTTATTTTTCTCCCAAATGCGAGAAAGAGACCGCCAAATCTTATTAACGGCTTCAAGAATCATCCTTTCCTTTTTTGCTGTTCCTACCATCGGCCTGGGCAATGGCTTAAAGAGGGACGGCAGGAGCGGCAAGTCGAAGCGTCGGGAAACGGGAAAGATCCGAAAGCAAGGGCGAGCAGGGAGCAACGCACGATGGCAGCTGCACACTACAGTTCTTTCAAAATTTGTCTTCCTCCGCGTCCACTTTGCCTTGTCGTTGTCGTCGTCGTCAACTTTCGATTTGTTTAGGGGAAAACAAAACATCTATTAGGAAGTGGATGAGTTAAAAATGACCGGAACGAAAACGTTCGCCTCCGAGTCGCACACGGCTGCAGGAAACAACAGCAGATGACAGAATCGGCCTGAGGATGGAGCGAGGAGAGCAAGCAATTTCACGCGTCTGCGAACAATCTGGTTTGTCCACTTTTATTGGACAAAAATCTCATTCTTTCCCATAGCGAGTGGCTCCTGTTGAGTTCGCGCTACGCTTGATTTTCTTAAACTTTACCTCGGATGAGAAAAACGGGACTGTCTTCCAGCCTCCTCCAACTTCCTTTTTAAAGCTTCCTTGAGGATCGCAAAGGGGAAAAATGCGTGAAAAGATATATCTTTTTTTAATGTTTAGCTTAGGCTGCTCTCGCGTACGTCGTATCGTAACACCATCAGAGGTACTATAGTAAATCACGGGCTTAGAATTGAGTGGAGGGTCCGCCCCACAGGCGTAATGCGTCCGCTGCAAACAGCTCCGCTGTCGAAGCTTAGTGTGTCATCTGCTCCGCGGCGTGGCCGATATGGCCGCAACGGCAGCGTTGGTTCAAGCTTGAGCTGAGAAAGCAAAGATCGGGTTCTTATAACGGGACAACGCGGGCGCGAAGCGGGAAATGTACCTCTGTTACCTCGTACGATGCAAGGCGCTGGAGGATTTTCTACCTTATGTTGGCAACAGTAATAACGGGACACCTTCATGTGCGAAAATTGGAGGAAGAGGCAGATGCTGCTACCCTGATTTGCCATCCGACTGGCCACAATGACCAGACTTGACGAGGCCGCCAGCTTTACATATAAATAAATACCTTTTAAACAAATAAAATAGCGCAAAAAAGACAAGGACAAGAAGTATACAGGACAAGCGCTATCCTGTATACTTCTTGTCCTTGTCTTTTTTGCGCTATTTTATTTGTTTAACTAAGATGAACCAACTAGCCCAACAACGTACCCTACTAAAATACCTTTTTGAAGGCGTCATACCACTAGGCATATTTTATTTATTAAAGCGACAAGGGAAGGAGACGATGCCCGGGGAAGGAGCAGGTCGGTTGCATCACTCGAGTATTTCACGCAGCGTATCGCATTGATAGCTGTGACTACAGCACTGTCAAGCCACCTCGAAGAAGCGCGTACGCCACCACGATTTTGCGACATCCCCTGCCACAGGGGCCCACAAAAAACGAACGAGAGGAAGGCATCAACATAGAGGAAGATTGCGCCAATCTCGACGGGTGAGGATTCAAAAAACGCGATTGTCCAAGGGGGGGGGGGGGGGGGGCGCACAAAGCAAAGAGAAACACGACTGTACAATTTTCACAATGTCACACAAGAACTACCACAAAAAAATGCTTAGATCGCAACGATTTCGCAACGCAACTAAAGGAACACTAAACGGATAAAGACAAGATATCGGCACGCTTTCGTCGGTTCCGTCGTGCGATGCTTACGTGATCGTCCAAGCGGGGGCGCTTAACACGTCGACGGCAACACAATCGCTGAATTCTCACATCGTACACAAAAATCACCATGCACAAAGGCGGATATCGGCACCGCTGTCCGACGTAAGCCAGGGTCACTTTGAACAGCCGACGTCCCTCGGCCAAAGCGACGTTGAGAACAAAGCGCGTGACATGTTGAAAAAGATAGTTTGTCAAGCCCAGATGCCAATGAAACATCAAGGAATTAGTGAAAGCGATTGGCTTGCGGGGTGATGTGAATCTCTTTGAGGAGCATCTTCCACTGAAGTCTTTGGCTGTCACCTACTGTACGGGTCCGCAGCTAGCAATAAATGCATCTTGAACGCGCGTAATGCGGGTTTGCTGCTTTTTAATTTATAGGGGAAGCCAACCTTTACGTAGCGAGGTTTCTATACCGTGGTCAAAACAAACACTTATTTGTTTCTGCTGGTGCAGAAATACGCTTGCAACAATAACGTAGCCGCATGTGTACGTATCACGAATGCCCTATTCGCGAAGGCATGTACTGGACATGACCATAGACCTCAATTTTTCTTTTTACCAAATGATTAACATTGTGGTTTTGACGTTGCTGTAACTATTCTCATATGAACAAAAAGTTGGGTGACTAATAATTATGCTGACCAGGTGGCCAGCTGTGCCAGCGTGGAGCACGTAAAGCTCGCGCCAAAGCTGCCCGCAGTATGCCATCTCTGCCGCTATAACATATGACAGGAGCCCGTAGGCTCATTTCCTTTCATAAGAGACAGGCAGCCAATCTTCTAATACATAAAAGATGTCATCAAAGGGCATCACTTGGTATACGGTTGGAGCTGAAAAATGCGATGGACGCAGTGACAATAAGCATATATCTTTATTGGACATGTATCCTCTCCTACGTCGCACTTTCAGGTTTAGTTGTTTGATGAACGTTATTATCCGCTAAGGTGCTCTGTTGTGTGCAGCGATTGACCATGAGCAACAAGGTGGAGAGACAGCAGCCAGTATGTCATGTGCGTAGACAAAAAAGTCTATTGTAGTCTGAACCGAAATATTTTTCACCATTGTAATCTCACAATGTTTATGAAAACATTAATTCAAGTAAACTCGCTGTTCATGTGTTTGTTAAAATCGCAATAAGCTTTCAAGACCTTGGTGCCGCATGATTGTTATCTCTAAGCGCTTAACCGTGCAGCATATATTTTATAAACATGATGATCATCAAATTATGTTAAGATGTGCAAGCAAGGATATACTTTAGGCATAAGCCCGATTATATTTAATTTTATTATTTTGGCATAAATATTCATTACACGCTCACAGTTTTTTTGTATGAAATGTTTAACAGACTAAAAACTACCTGTCTTAGAAACTGGAGTTGTATTGCCTTCGCACGGCACCAAAACAGAGTATAAAGGAGATTTGAGGAAACCTCCTCATGTAACCCTTCAAGAAACGATAAAAATTAATCGACCTAAACTTCGGCAGAATTTTCTGTTCATTAGCTGCAGCCGCGGACCAGGCACGGATTCCGGTTCTGGAGACTACTGACTTTTCTCATTTGGTTTGATGAAATCATTATGCTCATTTTGAATGCTCGGAGTAAATTTAAAAAGAAGAATGAAATACACTCTGTTATGTAGGGCTCAAAGTTTAGCGATCTTATTTATACTAGGAGACAGTGATGGAATAACCTATTCATTTTTTTATTCAGTAAAAAAGGGCAAGTTTCTTTCCGCGAACGCCATTTTCTTATAAAAATCAGTTGTGAATTCAAAAAGCTTCTTTTCACGGAACTGAATTCCGGAAACCTTTCTGGTTTACAAAATAAAGTTATTTGTACACAAGTGGTTCATTCTGCACAAAATGCAATGTGCCCCATAAGTTTGCAAGCTTATTGTTGTATGTACGTTTATACAACCAGAAGTTAGTTTGCCTCAGTGGGCGCCTGGTGTCTCAGCTGTAAATGAGCAATTTAGCCAGTACGGTACAACCGCTAACTTGGGGTCTTTAACTTTGCTCCACGCAGTGTGATACACGACCGCACGCCGGTACGATGCTCATCCAGATCGAAATGGGCAGGGGTGAGGACTAAACCCAGGACCCTTGGGTTCTGCAGAGCGAGCTTTCGCTCCACGTGCTTCCGAGCTGGTGCGCGCTAGCACACTCGGCCACCGATCCCTCATACCCTGCTAGGCACACTAGTTAAGGATATTGAAATAATTAATTCCTGAAACATTCTTAATGACTCCGGAATCACTCGGGCATGCTTGCAATCGTTGGGCACTTCATCACTGTCTAGAGATTGTTGAAAAATAAACGCGACGTAAGAGCTTTTATATTACAAAGCTTGAGAAGTTTTGACGGAATGTTGTCCGGACATGGAGCTGAGCTTGTTAGTAGGTCCTCTAATTATTTTTCAAAATGTAAGCCACGAAATTGTTACATTACTAATTTCGTATTGCAGAGTCATATTCAGGGCAAGAGTTCTGGCATTGGTAAGATGTCCTAAAAAGTTTGCTGTAGTGCTCACTCAACTGTTCAAATGTTTCAGTGGCACTCAGCTCAACACACCTATCATTTTTGATCAAAAGGTATCTTCAGGTTGTTATAGGAATTAATAGTTGACCAGAACGTTTAGAGGTTGTTCCTTATGATATAAATAAAGCTATATTGAAAACATTAGTTTTACGTTTATTTTTACTTCCAAGTTACATGTTATTTGATATTTATTGTACATTTCCCATGCATTTGCGGGCTGTGGAAGCTTGGGAACCCTGTATAGACGATGTATTGTTATTTAGAAGTCTCCTCAGTCGTGTTCAAAACCACAGTTCTTCAATAGAAGAATTTGCTTTGGAAACAAAGAGTAAGCTAGTTCCACTAACTAATATTTGAGCAGACAGTAGTTTTCGTCTACTGATTTACAATCAAAATTTGACAAGTACAACATCGAAAATAAGAAATTTTATCGATGTTTGCTTGCGAATAATTCGAAACAGCCTTAAACAGTGGGCTATGCTTTTGTATAGGAATGGCCATGGTAACATTTACCGAAGAGTGATCATTCAGACTTTCTAATAAATGAACTCCCGAAACATATTCAGGCTCATAGACAATAAATTAAGTCTAAAACATTGAACCCCGCGTTCGTTGGTTAACCACTGGAAAAACAGAGGACCAAAAGTATACAAAATCCCGATCTTGTTTATTAGGTGAGTATAAATTCTTGAAAGGCATATGCAGGATAAATTCGGGCCATGCAATTTGGTGGAAGTTGAAGTCTCCAGCTAGTACGTACATATCACTGGGGTAAGTTATTACTAAGTTGTAACAAGAGGGTTCCAAAATTCCTGAATCAAGAAGAGAAATCTAAAAGTCCGAGTGACTTGCAGCCAGCGATAACCATGCGAATAGCATTCGGCATTCTTATCCCTGCCTATACTCCTTCAAGAATCGTATGAACATAACATTTTTGTAGTGAAATCAATTTATAATGGCGACAAGCATCCCCCCCCCCCTCTACTCCCGATACGATATTTTAAAACTAGGGAATACACATCATTCAAGATTATTTCAGTGAGGTGGATATTTGTTGTCATTCACGTTTCACTGATAAAATTTTCGTCAGCAGTATGTGAGTGTATAGCGGAAAGTAATTAATCTTGCTTACGGTACATGGTTCTCGCGTTTGCGATAAAGAAATGCAAAGTTCTGGCACGCGACATTTGTCTCGCTTGGCTCGAGTGGGGTGATTCGCTATTCTTAGAAAACTACGGAGGAATATGTACCACAGAAAATCTCTGAGGCTAAATAAAATAACGCGAGCTTCAAATGATAAGCCCGTCGTAAAACTTCTTCAGAAAAGACTTCGCGCAGGCAAAACTACTCGTAGTATTTTTTGCCGTTTTTGTCTTCATAGTTCATCCACAAATAAAATTCTTGCTGCGTGGCCTCCGCAACCAACGAGAAAAAGCGTAATGACGCACACACAAAGCGCGACCGAAATATATATATATATATATATATATATATATATATATATATATATATATCGGTCGCGCTTTGTGTGTCGATAGAAGACTTTACCAGAATTTGAGAGCTGCAGACCTATCTCGCCACAAGCAGCGAAAGCAACGTCAGACAGTGCACATATACTTGGCTGTAGTCCTTTCTCCACCAAGGTGGTGTGCGATGCAGTGCCTGCCGGAGCCAACAACCGCCCGTCTTCTATCACCTGACCGTTCTCCTAGCGAGTGGGTGCGTGCGAGAATGCGATCACGTGACGAAAGTCAAAGGTATCACTGCGCCAACGAGCTTGTAGGTTCCACCGCATTGTCAGCTTGCGGGCGAACGCAGCGGAGAGAACTCCACGTGCCAAAGCGGACCGTACTCCCCAGAGGATGGGGCGAGGTGCCCTCCTCTCATTCGCGCCATCCTCTCCAGCGCAAACACCCAAATTGGCCGAAAAGCCGGCCCGAGGTTCCTAATTGCGGCAAATGAGACGCTACGTCTGGGATCTTCCTCTCTCGCCCACTCATTACCCCGAGACTCGTTTACTAAATGTGTAACATCTACTGTGTCTCGAAACAAACCCAATTTCGAAGACGGAGAAGGTACCGCCCATTGCCTCGTGTTCCACCATCTCCCCATTTTATTGTCCTTTATTGATGATATATTTTGTTCTGTCGGTAAATAAACATGTTCCTAGGTTTCTCGGCTTGCGTTGCTTCCGCGCGTGCTTCGTGTTTACATTTGCCGGCCTGTAGTGTCTAATTTGAATAATATAGGATAATGTGACAGGACGCGTTTTACGCGGGAGGGCTGACACAAACGAGAATGCAGCTTTAGAGAACGTCAATATTTGCTTGTATTTGATTCTCATTTTGTTATTTTAGTATTTCGTACATTTTGAATAAACGGCCTCCTTCTTCAACCTTGTTGCAGCACACGTCAGGTAAATACACCTATACTAAGACATTTTCGCTACTCTCTCGTATAGGATGTGCACAGTAAAACTTACGGAGCAAAGCTATCCAGAAAATTCTACGCCTGCACATAGAAAGCGCTCACTTTCGGCGAATGTGAATTGATGTGTTTAGTTTTTATGTTATGGACATTCAAGGGGTTGTTCTTTTGCTGTGCAAAATGAGACCAAGTAACTCGCCAATTTGAACGGTGGACGTGTTTGCAGAAAGTCAACGTTGAATGTGACTTTTGGTGCACTCTCCCAACAGGCGCTTCTAGTAGGCGAAATTGAATGGCGTCTGTTCGCTGCAGGAAGAACGAGACACTGTCATAAGGTATATTAATCTGTATTCGTTCGTCTGCGAACACGTCTGCTCTTGATTTTGGCGTGCTGGTTGGTCCAGTTTCTCTACCGGAAGAGAAATACACTTTGAATGTTCGTAAGTTAAAACTGCATGACCAGCTGAATGCGCGTTAGATGAAATACCTTTCTATGCACCGGCACCGATTTTGTCTGGCTCGTTTGACACCATCCACGTTGCGCACCCACTATATTGGTTAAACTTCCGAGTGTACACAATCGAGGGGTACATCGCCAGACTCAAATTACCGTTTAAATAAGCTTCATAAATGTTTAAAATATTTTGTTCTACTTTTTTTTAAATATTGAAGTGATAGCTCGTCCGGTACGAAAGCAAAATCATACCATCATTGGTGTCTTTGATACTGTATTTTTCTAAGCTCTAATAACAACTTTAAATAATAAAAGTGTGTTTGAAATCGGGTTGCGCAAAAACGTGTTAGTCGTGCTTCCAGCCTACTACGAAATATGTCTTTTTCATCTCCATGTAAATAAATATTCCTCGTTCAGTTTGCGTATTGAGGCGTGTATGTATTGCCATTTGACAGACGTACAGTGTACTCAACTGTTAAATATAACGCGGGAGCGGTGGCCGGAAAAACTGCATGCGTCATTGACCTGCTCATTCTGGCAGCTTATGCTGCTGTTGTTTTCTGAAGTTACACTTTTAGCTCCAAAACAATCACCAATGCGCCACTCGGCAATAAAAAAAAAGTCTCGCTCTTTGATTTTGCTTTTTTGTTTTTGTTGTTTAAAAGAAGGTGGTTTTTACCTACGAAACTGCAAGATTTCCGAGATATGGTAGCCGCGCATGGTAAATGCGTAGGTGTGACTAAACAGAGTGGCAAACACAACAAAACAAACAAGTAAAAATTTAAAGCGTGGGTGATAAAGAAAAATACGAGGAGGTCATGCGATAATTGTGTCGGGGAGTGGCGACAATCGCAAGAAGAGCCGCCTTATTCTCTGCCGCATCATCAACTTCATCGCTAGACAGCTCTGATATCAGTGTCGGCCACCGCTCCCGCGTTATATTTAACAGTTGAGCACACTGTACATAAACACGAGCGTCTTTTTCCAGCTTGCGTTGATCAACACAACATACACCCACGCTATGCTCTGACGTCATGCTGCTGCGGTGGCGCTGCTATCGGCAGGGTGCATTCGAAGACGTTCCACTAGACGCGGTTCTTGCGCACGCGCAGTGCCAATAGAGAGTGACGTCTTGTTTGTAAAGAACGCGTTGGCCTATCAGAGTAAACACTGAAAGGGCAAGGGCCGTTAAATAATAAAAAAACGACGACCGTTAATAATAAATTATTGGGACTAATTTCACATCACGCAAGCGGAGAGGTTGAGAAGAGGCTGCACAGACGTCTGCGAGGCAGAAATTTTCAAAGTGCAGCTGTTTTGGCTCAACATGGAGCGCCTCTGCATCTTTAACTAAAACAGGAAGTCACGAGAGGTTCAAAGAGGCTTCCGCCACCTCTTATAATGTTATTTTGATGCATCGTGGTCATGGACGGTTCCTCATAGGCAGAATAAGATGGCTTCTCGTCATACAGAAAGGGAATCTTAGAATCACATTTCAACAGCACCAACTCCATATAAGGCTGGCAGGAGAAGAAAAGCTCCTTAAGTGCACCGTCGGTGCACTTTACCGGGAAGGAATTCGCCTTATTATGCGGGGAGGGCGAGTGTGTCTATAAATAATTGTGTTTTCAATAAAAAGTACAAGCTGTAAGAAACACTCTGTGCTTTCTCGTCTTCTTTGTCCCCGTCTTTCTTAGGAATTTTCATCCGAATAAACATGAACTAGCCCAATTAGCCATTTTGTTGCATTCTCATGTTCTGGAAATGGGGCACCCAGACCAAGGTGGTCTTTGAATGATGGAGTATAAAACCGGCCACTCAAAACAGTCAGAGGCGGACGAGGGGTTAGCTCCTCTTGGTAAAAAGCAACACACTAACCGTATTCTGGTTTCGTGGTTCTTGTGAGCAATGATGTAATTGTTAGGGTTTATTTTTAGGTAGCTTCACTGTACTTTCAATACCTTACGCATACTTTTGGCTTACCTTTAGTGCATTCTATTAATATTTGTGTTTTACTACGCCGGTGTTGCTTCCTAGAATAGGCCTAGGCACAAAACACAAACAAATGCGTCTCGCATTGTAGGACCTTTGGAGAAAGGGTTACAGCTTCGATGCCCCATTTGGAAGCCGGGAATTACAAGAACAACATACCTGCCGACAAAGATGCACCGATTTGTATCGCAGGAAGAGCAGAAAGAGAAGGCAGACCGGCAACAAATAGAAGCAGAGAACTCTTTCTCGGCAAAGTCTCCAGTGACCGGCCCATGCCCCCGACGATTACAAGTCTTTCTTCGTGTTCGGCTAGCACTTTCGGCACAAATGAGCCCGAGTTCGAGTTACGAACTACCTTCTTCTCGCTTAGCTTGAAGAACAGAGCAACAAAATTACACCAGAGCCATACGGAAAAAAAAAAGGTGGAAAGAAAGAGGCACAGAGGGTTAACTAGAAAAATTACATTTTGTATGTTGTATTTCCGCCTCTATTTCTTTCCTTCGTCCGAGCTTCCTTTCAATTAGTTCTCGTTTTCTTCTTTTCGCTTTTGCCTTCAGGTACAATCAACTGCAAGGGTCCAGTCGTGAGATTGCTCCTCTGCGACCGCTGGAGATCTTATGTAGTGTCACTTTCCTTCTTGACTACCTCAATGATCTCGTTGCGTCTATTTAGTTGACGGTGTCGACGCGTCTCTGATTATACCCCGTCGCACTGCCACCCTAAGCTCGCATTGGCTGCGCTTATAATCTCCTTCGCTGCGTACACTGAATGCGCTGATTTGTTCCACAATTCACGCTGAACTCGAGTGCCTTTTCCGCTTCATCCTTTTACCATATTCCCTCATTAGTTTTCCCGAACAGGAGCTCTTTTGACAGCTGTAAGCCTGCAAAACATTCGCAACAAAGTACACTTACGCCACCTCCAGCGCGAGCTCTGCAGCTTCAGTTTAGCTATCGCGAGGCGTTAGCTCCCAGTGTGCACGGGCTACATAAAAAAATGTAACCACTTGTTTGGGAAGGAAACATCCAAGAAAGCATAGTCATCGGGTCGTACTCTATGGGACTATATTTTATGTTGCAAAGCATACGAACACGCCAGTAAAAATGCATTAATCCTTAAAAGAAAAAGACTCATTTGGAGTGCGTGGCCTAGACAGCAGTTGGTGGTGACGCCGCTCATGTATTCAACATTTACATACTGCTCCAAGGGGAGAGGAGCGCTTCTTCACTGCGAACCGAGATAATTTGGCCACGTTAGTGGGTTTTTTACTTCTCGGAGCGATATGGAAGTATCAACAAAGCACGCCACGGTCCCATCAGCCACTGTCTCGACTATGCGCTCCAAGTGGGTCTTTCATATTGGTAGAGACAGTACCTTTTTAATCACAGAATGTTTTTATGGGCTGGATTAAATAGTGAAATTTAACGCTTGGGTGTGACGAAAACACAATTCATGCAGATCAATGCAACATTAGCGATGCATAGCCCACAGCCGGCAATGCATAAAGATCCAAAGCAATTAAAAAACATAAGTATTCATACAATTTTTTACCTAACCATAAATGCAAATAAAAACACAATTAAAACCAAAAATATTTACCAAGGAGATGAGTACTGGGAATCGAGCCCCACACCAGGCGGCCCGCAGTCCGCTATCTTTGATTGGCCCTACAAGTAGAAGATGAACGAGAGACGTAAACAACTGGATTCCTTATGACTTGCCAGCGAGAGTCGCCTGCAATTGCACGTGACTGTCCGCCGATATTGTTACTTAGTCCAACGTACTTAGTCCACAGGTGACTGTATGAGGGAAGTTATACTTAGTCCTGCACACTTAGTACAAAAACGACCGTTGGTGGCGATTCATACTTAGTCCCTTGTACTCAGTCCGCAGCTGACCGTCGCCGACGTGTTATACTTAGTCCAACGTACTTCGTCTGCAGAGGGCCGTCGGTGGCGAGTCATACTTAGTTCAACGTAATTATACTTAAATCATATCCCTGCCAAGGCTACAATCCAATGGAGCCAATCTAGCAGTAAAACAAATTGCATAATCATGGCGCTTGTTTAAGGGTTGCTCTCAGCTGCTAAAGCAATCACCCAAGAAATAATCGCAGGATCACGGCACCTTCATCGTGGGTGCTTGGTTTATTCGGTGTTAGGGAACGTACAAAGACAATAAGCGCCATGGCGATGCGTTTTTGGCATTGCTTTATTGGCTTCATCAAATCGTAGCGTTGCCTGCTGTCGGACTTAAAGTGAAATGGAGTATAGTCCGCAGTCGGCAGTCGGAGGCGAGTGATTCTTAGTTCAGCATACTCCGTTCGTGACAGTTGGCGGTAGGCCACACCATAGCCTCCTACAGACTGACAAAGCTAGGCGGATCGCCACGAGAAGCGGCCACCGAAATAGAAAAGGTGGAGCGGCAGACAACGAATGGAGAGGAGAGCTACGCGACTCGCGCCCCGCTGCGGCGAGACGCCGAAACACACTTCTCCCGAGCGAACAAGTGTGTTTCGGGTCCCTGTCGCTGCAAAAGCTTTGCGCTGACGTCCAGGTTCCCCGAGAAATGGCTATTTGATGCTATGTGCTACCAGATCCTCGCGCTCCAAATCTGCGACCGGGCACTCTATGACTCCGTCGTCGAACTGGCAGCCTTCGTGAGTATAGGGGAGGCTACAGACATACTGACTCACATATACGTAGTCCGCAGGCGGTCTTCGGTGTCGAGTGATACTCATTCCAGAATACTGGGTTCGGAACAATTAGGTGAATGCCATACTTTGCCCAGCATACTTAGTCCGCAGGCAACCGTGGGCGCGCACAGCTGGTTCCTGACGAGGACAAAATCTCGACATGGACTTACAACATCACGGGGCGAATAATAACGCACCAAGAGATAGCGCGGTGGACGAATGGCGTCAGACCTTCAGGCAAGAATCAATTATTATAGCAAATAGCGCCATAAACCTTCTCCCCTCGCGATTATTTTCAGTTGCCACAAGAAACTCCCAGCAAGAGCACTAAGAATTCAACTCCCTATACAACACACCCACCAAAACACAGAGGCCATGAAAAACTAGTTAATGCATGCTCGTGACACGCTCTACTCTTGAAGAAATGTAAAATATGCTATGCATGGTCACAATTGAAGCTATGCATCGTCACAAATGACAATGATGCCAAATGTTTAGGAAGCCAAATCTTTTTACAATCCCTATTTTGCTTATCTATAGTGCGACACTTATGTGTCCTGCCTCGATATTCAATAAATGGTGGTAATAGAAGAAAAGCAAGACTAGCATGGCAAATTTTAAGGTTGAATAGGTAGAGTCGAAACACACTCGGCAGTGTTATAAAAGTTTAAATAATACAAAGTCGATGACAAAGACGGTATACATAATATTGCAGTAGTGCCTCAGACTATCCCTCTCTAAAATAGAGGCATTGCCTAATTGCCTTAATCTTCTTCATCACATGTACTGCGTAAATCATTAAGTGACAGATTTCCTTCCCAGAGCATTGACCATTGAGCATCATCGGAAGTTCTGTATTACACATGCGCCCAAACAAAAACAGACAAAACCGTTTCTTACATTACCCGTTTGGTTTGCTTCTTTTCACGCTGGCTTACCCCAACTCTCTATAGTTCCCGTCTAAAGGCCTACACAGATAGGACATATTCTCAACATATTTACGCCTCAGCGGGAGTAATTACGGCATTTGACGGGCGCTTTCTTTGAAAGAAGAGAAGAGAGGAAGGTAGCCAAACCCACACACGGCATTTTTCGCCGACGTCTCCTCGGTGTTTGGCCGGTTTGATGAACTGTGGCCCGACTCGCGCTCTTCATGAAACAAGGCAAAATGTAGATCATCTGCTATAGACGCTCTACAGCAGCTGTGCATGGGCGCCGCCATAACTGCTCTTCAGTTTTTGTTCCCTCTTATTCCGTTCGCTTGACTTCATCATTTCCACAGCAGGACAGGTTATAGCCATTTTAAGTGTTACTGTGTCCTTCCCCCAGCATAGGCCGTTGTGGAGACTCGTCAACGCCCGCTTCAGTGGCTCGGCATCTCGGTAAGACAAGTGAAGGGCGGCTATGGCGGCTCAATCTGGCGCGTGTGTAAAGCGTCTATATTATCGCTTTTCGCAAGGCGACAGAAACAACTAAAAGTTAATAAACTACGCAAGCCTAATTTTCTAACGCTTTTCTCAAAAATGTTTTTTGCGATCCTTGCAATAGCAACGTTCCCAAAGAGCGATGCAGGAGGACGGTCCCGATCTCAGCTCAAAACCCCTTTATCATTTTTTTTAACACCGCCCGCCAAATCGTCAGTCTTTACTTCTGTCTGTTTCGTTTATAACTCGTTCGAAAGTGATATAGCGAGTTCATACAGTTCGCCCATAAACCGTTGAACGCGACAGGCGAGCGCTCATTCCGGTGACTCAGTCAAGACAGCCAGCCGGCCACAAGGCTAGGCAAGCCAATGCTCGAGCAGCTTCTGACTGTCAACTAACAAACTGATTGGCAAGCACCGCGCAGTACGCTTTTGGATACGCGTCGCCGAGATAAGCCGAAGAGCCGAAGTCTGTCTCGGTCGGATCGCCGAATACCCGCGTATTTACGCCAACCTTGAGACGTCGAGGAAGCGATCTTCCCGGGGCCCGCTACACGTATGGATTACGTCCTCAGAAGCGCCCATAAATACGTCAAAAATACTGCGCCATGTGGTTCGGCCTTAATCGAGCTCCTTTTTTGAACATCTCAATGTCAAATGGCGGCATAAGTTGCGCCGAATATTTTTGCTTCACATAACTTTTGGATAAGAAGAAACAACTACCTTGTTTTCGGCTAGACTAAGTGATACCACAGATAATAACCAATCCCGGATACGGCTTCAGATTTCTTTCATCGCCTCACAATGCTGCTATTTATTCTTTGTTTTCTCCCTCAAATCCTTTCTCTGGGCATTAAAGCATTAGGGGCTGCATACCACTGAGAGCGGGTGCATAAGGATGCTCCATAAGACTCACATGCAACATAAATATGAATATGCAAAGCAGAAGGAGCAGAGCTTTTTTAACGTCCAGTTTTTAGCGCGCGTTTCATGCCTTCCGTCGGGCCTTGACTGCACGCGCATGCTCAAGGTGCACGATACACCGAAGGCTTGTCGAATGCAGAAGGCTCGTACTCCTGGTGGAGGAGCTGGATCTCCCCGTCGTTCTTACCTTTTCAGTGACTTTAATAATCGGTAGTTGATCTGACATTACCTGAAAGCTTAAGATTTCTTTTTCTGTGAGCTAACTTTTATAAAATCCACCGAGTGCTTGATGAGAGTTTGGTAACAGGCAATAAAATGTGGTTGTGTTTTTTCGCGGCACTTTACTGTGCACGACGTGAAAATACATTTTATGAAAGCCATGGCCAGAAATTTCCGACAGGCGCTTCTAGTTCACTTATCGGTTCCAACGTGGCATATTCGCCTTTAACTTTAACGCCATGTGAAAATTCCGCCAAGGCGGAGTATTTGCCGAGTGAAAAACACTGTCCCTGCGAAGGTTAAAAAAGAGATAATGAGTGTCATGAGGTTGCAACCTACTGATAATATCACTCTCCTTACCATTTCAGGGTGATACCCTGATCAAAGGAAGAACATCGGAACTTCTGAACAATTTCGCAGAAGTCATCGCACAGATTTCTATAATTCGTATAGTTATCTTGGAGCGCGATATAATTAGGTACCTTCAGGTATATCTTTGTTCTGAATGAGTATAGGGCATAGAACGTATGCAATCATTAGCGGCCGATTCCGTACAGGAGGTATCTAAGAATAGATTGTCAGCTTACGTATTTAGCGCATACTTTTCTACGCGTTGGTTTATATGCACTTTAAAGCTGGCACTTGGTCACCAATGAAAAATAGCAAACTAATTTACAAAGAAAAATATACGTTTTGTTGAGGCGAACCTGGGAGTACAAGCTGAAAGCGAAAGGTGCCACGCACCTTGCGTCGGCGACAGAAGGGTGACAGACCCGAGTCATCACGTAATCGCTGCTTTCATACACACGGAACGTTCATAAATATTGTGAACAAAACCATTATATGACAGCCATGATTGGACTGGGTTTTCCTAGTAGGCTACATAATTAATAAAATAAGGATACGATCCGAGCGGGATTCGATTCCCATTCCTCTCCTTAAAAACTGCGTGCGTTGTCAACTCCGCCATGCAGGCAGCAATATTGCCTATAGTTCATTTCACTAAAGGCGAGAAGCAGCCGACGCTACGATTTGATGGGACCCATAATACAGCGTCAAAAGCGCGCCATCATGGTGCTCGTCATGTTCCTGTACATGTTCCATCATCGCTAAATCAATCATGAAGAAAAAAAGCATTAAGGACTTGCGCTTCTGAACCGGCTTGATTGGTCCCATTAGCATCATAGAGTCGGATCCGTCTGGAGTTAAGCTGAAATGAAGTATAGAAACTATCACTTAAGCGGCATAAGCCACGTCTGATATTACGGCAATATTAAATATATTATATTTATATCATGTATGCCTGGTGTTAATTTTAGGCTTCTCACATTGTTTTCTTTCATGTGTTAAGGCTACATTAATTCAGTAAAATCACACAAGTTATACGGCCCAGAGGGACAGTATGGAGGGGGATAATCGTCACTATAAATTGAATAAGTAACAACATTTTGTCGAATAATTTTAAGGGAACAGGGTAGGGCAAAATATTTAAAAAAAATTAATTTTTTGTTTTTTAGAGATTTGGATTTCCCAGTCTTCCCTGAACAATGCCGACTATGTCATTTGAGCGTGCGCGATTTATCTATAGGAAAAATGACGTTTTTCGAACCCTAGGTGGTGACCGACCACGACCCCTTTTACACTTATGCATGATCCGTATCTCTCCTATGTTGTAAAAGAAAAGTACAAAAATGCAGGTTTTCTCTAGGTTTAGCGGAATGTTTATTGCTCGTCCAGCAACAGCAAAAAGCTGTCTAGCTTTTAAGTTTTTAGCCCCGTAAATCCTCAGACACTGCCGGCATCACTTGCGACACGCATTCTCTTTCTTCTGCTTCGGCGTGCTTCCACGGGCAAGGTCATTTGTTGTTTAAGACTAGATTTTGAATGTTAATCAAATGACGAAGACGACGAAGTTATTTCAAAAGCGTCGCTTCCAGGGTAGTCGGCATAGGTCAATTTCTCATGCCACCGAATCCCCGCAACGTATTCTGATGTCTGACGCAGCGGCTCCCACGTGTGCGTCTTCTTCGAAGCTGTCGCACTCGGCAGCAAGCTTGGCAAGTGTTAGTGACTGCGACTATGAACTAATTGACATCGACCTTCTGTCCTGTACCGTCGCGAAAGCTGGGCGTGTAAACTGTGCGGTGGGGACTTGCAGCTGGTTGAAAAAGCAGCACAAAGAGTTGGCGTCGCCTGCACCTACTTTCTGAACTGTGAAAAGTGCTGTTGGACACACCGATTAGAGAGACGTCAAAACAGACAACTTCGGGCCTCTGCTTGGTGTTCCACCAGGATGATTCACGGTGCAGTGGTTGCGGGACGCTGACCGGCGACGACTTTACTTTGCAGACAGGGCTACACAGCGCGTCACAAAAGAGGCCCGCAAAGCAAGGCAGCAAACAAAGAAACTAAATATAGACTATGGAGGTGACAACCTGGCTGGTGGCTACAAAACTGACACATCAGCATGAATTTCTAGAGTGCAAGTTTGTTATAAAGCACATTTTTTTACTTCAAAGTCAATTATCTCAAAACATCATTTTTTGCGACGTTTGACCCTTTTTTTCTGAAACCATAAAAACTAGAAGCATTGTTTTTTTCCACTGCCAAGACAACACAAGGGAGAGTCTACTGAACTAGAATTATGGAAATTAATCAAGGCAATTTTTTTCACAAGCTGTTTATTGTCCATTTTGGCATTAAAATTGGGAGGGTCCAGTAAAAACAAAAGCAAAAAAGAACTAAAATATATATAACAATAGTTCTAGTTCAGTAAAGAGAACACAGAAAGCTGAATACAATGATACCAGTATGAATCTTCTAACCCTAGCAGATCCTGAGAAAAAGGGTCTCATACATAGGTTGAAACACATGGGAGGAATAGGGCCTACCCTGTTCCCTAAGTAATTTTCAGAATCCAGCTAAGCATCATCCTAAACCACTAAATTTGTAAATTTTCAAAAGATTAGCAGCACATGCGAAAAGCGATGGTGCACTAAAGTTATCACTCATGCAACAGGCGCAAGGCTAGCGGGCAAAAACGAAGATCCTAATTTCATCATCCGCGTCCATCATGCCAAATCATTAAATGCAACGCATACCGAGTAGCACCGTCTCAATGTGGGGAAGGTTCGGCCGTTTTTACTCATTCGTCCATATCTCAAAAATTAGGCACGCGCGGCTCGCTACGAACTTTTTAATGACAACCTGGTCCCCAACTAAAGACGGAATATAAATTCCAGAGCCCTCGAACCCATCCTCGCACTATGGCAAATACTAAAAAATAAATCATTTTTGATAAAACAGGCCTGATAATGCGGATGGTGCGGCCCTTTTTACGCACTCGTTCGTCTTTTGAAGTTTTGGCACCCGTGCCTCGACATGGAACTTTTTTATTACAACTGAGTCCCCAATTAAAGGCGGACTATAAAATGTAGAACCTTTAGTTTATCCTTGTACTATAGCAAATACTTCAAAATGAGACCCATTAAAAACAAAAAGTCTCAAATTTGGGATGGTTCAAACGTTTTTAAGCATTCCTTCATCATTTGAAAATTGGGCACACGCACCTGATCCAGGAACTTTTTTAGATAGGCCAATAACTTAACTCGTGACGAAATACAAAACTTAGGGCCATGGACTAAAGACTGCTGCTAGGGCGAACCCTCTAAAAAAAAACACTGACAAAATCTGTCTTGAATTGGACATGGTTCGACATTTTTCAGGTGTTCTTTCATCATTTCAAATTTGAGCATCCGCTCCATGTCCGGAGACGATTGGAGATTGACCGAGTTCTCAACTGGCGACGAAATGTAAACGTTAAGGACTCCATCTACAAGCCGGTAATTCGAGGTATGTTATAACAAGTTAGATATTTCAATGCGCTCTTCTCTCCATTTGTTTATTTCTGTTTGTATACAGGGTGATTGGGATAATGAATTTAATGTAAACATATAGTACGTGTCAAATATTACTTTTTGCTAGGACTGGGCGTGGATAAAATGTTTAACACTCTTAATCGTCACCCTTTAAATGAATCATTATTCGACTAATCGGTCGCTTTAATATCCAAACGTAATATCGAAAAAACAATAAAAAAATTAATTGTATTCTTTTATAAACGCAATAGTCTACATATTCAGCGCTGCATAAACATCTGCAGCTCAGTAAGGTACAAAAACTACACTCAAAGTTTTATTATTACAGCTGCGACGTCATAGGCGTTTTCGGTTAGTCTTTGATAAAAATGAGTTATTTGCGTCTTCACAATCATCCTTTCTGCACTATAGAAATACCCTCGAGAGTTAACCCTGGTTGCTGAGCTCGTCAAACACAAATATTATTTCTGTTTTGACATTAAGGGGGGGGGGGGGGGGAAGCAAGCGAAAAGATAGCCACGAAGTTTGAAGTTTTCTTTCCTCAAAAACCGACAGACCCGTTTATCTTCGTGACGTTTTTCATCGAAGGAGCAAAAATCCCTACCAGTACCGAGGCGCCGAAAAAGAGCAGCACGAGACAGCGCGCGGAGACGACCGTGGGTTAATCGAGTGACGTCACGACAAAGATTATCAGCGGCGACCACATGCTTGGTGGCCTGTAAAACCCGTGGCGGAGGCTTGGGATAATTTTAAAACTAACATACTGACGTTTACAGTCTGATATTGTTCTATTTCTGCCGGTAAAGCAGAATTTGCTGAAAAACGTCCCTTTCGTTCCTTTAATTTATCTCGGCCATTTGGAGACGAGCAAAGTCTAGCCCGGCGTTTTTATGTCCGTACCAGCCGAGGACCGATTTTGCCTCCGTTCAGTTGTCCCCCCATCGGCGGCACAAAATCATTTTACTGCCAAAAGCGTCGGTGTGGTCGGCTTTCAAAGATTAGCCAAACTGGGATTAAATCTGCTTTCATCGACGGTGATGTTATAAGAACACAGTGGCTCCAAGCTTCCATCGTCCACAATCAAACTTGTCACAGTCGATTCAAACACGCACCATGGAATTCGTTGTTCACAGCTGATCATCCTGACCCTCAGGTCAAGGGTAAAAACTATAAAAGGACGTCACGGAACGGGTCTGCGCACTAGGAACCCCAGCACGAGCATCTCGCTTGAATGTCTGTCATGGCCGTTCGGGAGTTCATGGAACGCGAACCGTTTTAATTGCAGAACCTCTTGACCAACTATTTCGAAAATTGCAAGCAAAATTGTCCTTCGTCGTCACTCAGTTTGATATACTTTAAGCAGGGACGTCGAAGCAGAAGAACGGTGAAGGGGGTGATTCACCCTCCCCCCCCCTCGTAACGTCGAAAGAGGGGAAAGGGGCATAAAGGGGTAAGAGAAGGGGGCGGGGGGGGGTGGGGGGAGGAGGCTATTGCCCCAGCCACAGACGTTCCAGTAAGGTATAAGAAAATAATTCGTGGAAGTAATATCCCTCTTCTCAACTATCATAAACCCCCTCCCCTTCTCCCCCCAGTCTAACCCGAACATGTTCTGAGGCACTTCCTGATCCCTACTTTGTGTGTGTGGGTGTGTTGGTCGTACCTTTTTTTATTTCCCTTCCCCGGCTTTTCTCGCCACTCCACGTCACCCGCACATCTCTCTACACCGTGCACGGCTCCACAATATCACAAAGTTCGCTCTTCGCCTCGATGCCGAAGCAAAGACTCTGGCCTCCAAATACTCCTTCCCAAAGTTGTGAAACGAAACTTTGTCGTCACCAACAACTTCCACAAACGACGATCTTGAAAACGAGAAACTTCGGAGTATTTGCAACCCGCCGAGGGACAACCTACGCATCATTGACTCTAACGCGGCGTAGGGATGTAGGAACACGCGGACGCGACGTCATATGTGCAGCCGTTCGATCGGCTGGTCCCACGGTGTTGCTCGCGCGGGCTCCGATGAAGCTCGCTACTATTTTGTGTTTTACAATATCGCTGAAAGAGACCGATCTCACCAAGCGTTCGGCGCATGCGGGTAGCCGACACAACTTTATTTCAGCGGATGCACGCGGCAGTGCCCGAGAGAGCTCGTGCCACTTCGTTTTCTGCACTCCCCGTGATCCTGCGAGGTTATCGCACGTGCAGGAAGACTAAAATTTTCCTCGATATATTGCGGCAGTGGTGGCGTAGCCAAACTGGCTGATGAGATCGGTAAGTTTGAGCACCGAGGAATGTTAGATGATCGACATCTAATCCCGCGTGACGCTATCGTCGCGAGAGTCCAATCAGCACGCTCTGCGAACTTCCGTCGAAACTTTGTGCTTGACGAGTTTGGCGACCCAGGAGAGGCCCTTCTCACTACCGAAATCATTTGATGAAATAGAAAGAACTTCGATCGTCACCGCATTTCAGATTTCAGCACGTCTGCTGAAGAACGATACAGCGACACACCAAGGCCTTTCCACTCCACTCGACACCGTGTCCCGTTGCCACTTAGCGGCCCGACGAGCAGCTGGAGTAGTGAAAGTCGGCTGCTTTGAGATCACTGACAATGTCGGTAGTATCAAACACTTCGCTAGGATTATCATGGTGGGATAGACCTGAACGAGGGATTACAAAACAAATATGTCGGTGTTCGTCGAAGCCGCAGGAGAGAGAGGAGAGAAACCCCAAGCCCTGACAGGTGTGCTTCGTACAGGGTGCGCTGATAGTGAAAGTGAAGCACCGGGACTCGCACGTCCTATCCGTCATGGGGAATTTCCGCGTGAAGGGAGTTCTGCTGTCGTGAGGAGCGACCGCTCCGCGCTGGAAGCCGTGCTCCTGCGCGTCATGGACAGGTCGTGGACGCCGTCGGCTTGCTATGCTAGAAAAGCCAGATGGGCTTTTCGTAAATCGGACATACGGCCTTCGAGTTGGAAGCAGCCCTGGATGAACCATGATGAGTATAGTCGCTATTTCTGAGTTCCCCGCAGACAAAAAAGTTAAGATCTGTGCTTTGGAGATGGAAAGCAGGCCAGTAAGAAAAACAGAAGTATAATGTAGATTTCAACCGATTAACCAGCTAAGGCTATTATTCGCGAGTAAAAATTAAATACATAATCGAAAAGTTAATCTATCGATCGCCTTGCACTACTTTTACGTGTGAATGTTAAGTTTACAAGGCCAATCATTATCTCATAAATCGTTAATCACCGCAGTTGCCCCATTCCTTACAATAAAAACAACATTGCTATAATCACTTAACATTAGTAATTAGCAAGAAAATTTCCAAACCATTTTTCTTGTAATTTTAGATAATCGCAATATATCACAGCTGTTTTTGTTTGCTAGTTTACTTATGTCGGTAGCAGAATACTGGAAATCATCATAAACGTTTAAACGAGGAAAAATTCACCGTATTTGACAAATTGGTCCCAGAAAAAACAAAATATGTACTGAGCACATTATCGATTCTTCTGGTTTAGTGCAGTCAAAGGAAAATGTTGTATTTTGTTGTATTTTTAAATTATGCTCGTTTGAGCCGCGTATTTAAAAAATAGAAATTCTTGAAGGTACTCCGAAATATATTTTTCTACAGATGTAACACACATCATAGACACTACAAAGTTTACCACACCGTTCGGGAGGGATTCCGTTTAGTTTATTCAATAATAACGAGTTTTCTACACCCAGCTACAAACTGTGCTCCTCGATTCACTTAGATTGTATCCGTTATGAAAATACATGAAAAAACGTATAGTCCACTGAGGAACCTGTAGTTTACAAGTCATCATCTTGACATTTTTGACCAAGAATAGATAGCAGTATACGATAGAAAACATTTGTAGTATGACACTTTGTTTAAGTCGCAACGTTTTGGTACTATAGTCATATTTGTCTATTAGATGCACGTGCTTCTCTGGATGCGCTGCCGTAACCCGATGAGAGATGGTGCAATCATACGATGACACATAAAGTGCTGGATAAATTACAATTTCATAGGAGCATCCGCGGCACGATCAAAGTATGGCGGTACTCGGATAAGTCAGGATGTCCAGTGCTTTAACGGCACACATTTCAGGGGTTGCTAGTTCATCCGTGGTGATGTACCGGCTAAATTTGACATGCAGTGGTACTGTTTTGGCTCAATTCGGCTAAAGGCGGTACTTCACTGACTACATTTCTCATCTACAGGGTAAACCAGTATCGCCTCGCCTCAAATACAAACCAATATTATGCTGTCTAAACACGAACGTCAAATTTTCGTTTCGCCGCTCCTATTCAGCTAGCTCTTCTCTTCAACGTTGAGAAATGCCGCTTACGTGGTCAAGTGGGCAGGGCACCCGGCTTCCCCGCAAACGGCTCCATCAAAGCTACACCTTTTGTTCTTCGCGGCTGTTGTTCACTTCAGGGAACGGTTAATGAAAACGGGAAAGAACGGTTAATGAAAACTGGACTCTCTTTAAAGATAAAGTGATCTACCTAATCGAACGTTTTATTCCACTTACCCGTATAATATCTGATAACACTAACCCTTGGTACAATAAAACAATTCATAGTCAATCCAATAGGAAAAAAAGACTCTATAAGCGGGCTAAGGCTGTCAACACTACTGCTTCTTGGGACGCCTATCACGAATGCGCAAGGGCTTATAAATCCGCCATAAATCAAGCCAAAACCAAATTTTATAGTATCGACCTGCCCAACATACTAACCACTAAACCAAAGAAGTTTTGGAAAATAATCAATCCGGCACTATCACTTCCTTTGCAATTTGTAGACGACGACGGACTTCCGCTTTCAGATAAACACGGCGCTCTTGCTATTAACAATTTCTTCTGCTCCATCTTTACTAACGAGGACTTACTAAATATTCCCGACTCGTGCCAATCCTTTCACCCTCTTATGAATCCTATCTTAATTGACCGCGCTGGAGTACTTAAGGCTATAGATCAACTGAAGGTGTCCTCCAGCTCCGGAGGTGACCAAATTAACTCTAAGGTATTAATAAACACTAAACACATTTCTTCCACTTTCCTTTGCGACATATTCTCTCAATCTCTTAAACTCTCTGAAGTTCCATCCGACTGGAAGATTGCTAACGTCATACCCGTTCATAAAACAGGCGATCGCCAACAAATCAGCAACTATCGTCCCATCTCGCTCACCAGCGTTTCATGCAAACTCTTGGAGCATATTCTCTATTCTAACATAATAAACTTTCTTGACTCTCATAACCTCCTTTTCAAGCACCAGCACGGATTTCGCAAGTCATACTCTTGCGAAACTCAGCTAACAGCATTTCTAACTGACGTTTACTCAAATTTCGATTCCAATGTTCAAACTGACGCCATCTTCATTGACTTCTCCAAAGCATTCGACAAGGTCCCCATCAACGTCTTTTAATGAAACTAAGAGATATTAATCTTCATCCCTCTGTAGTCAATTGGATTTCTGAATTCCTCACTAATCGCACTCAGTACACTTCTGTTAACAATGTAAAATCTACCACAAGCACAGTAACGTCTGGCGTCCCTCAAGGAACCGTTCTTGGCCCCCTTCTTTTTTAATCTACATTAATGACCTCCACCATGGCATCACCTCTGAAGTACGTTTGTTCGCCGATGACTGTGTCATCTATAGACCAATTCATTCACGTCACGATCAACTAATCTTGCAGAACGATCTCCAACTTATAATTCAGTGGTGTCATAAATGGCAAATGGCTTTAAACTATAATAAATGTAAATCGCTATCCTTTTCCCGCAGTCCACATGTTTTATCCTCCTCTTACCACCTTTCTAGCATCCCAGTAACTGCTTGTTCATCCTATAAATATCTAGGAATTCATCTGACATCTGACCTGTCATGGATCACTCACATAACATCTGTCGTTGCCGATGCTAACCGCACTCTCGGATTTCTTCGCCGTAACCTCAGACAAGCTACATCCCCAGTAAAACAACTAGCTTATACTACCTTGGTCAGAACTAAACTAGAATTCGCCTCTTCCATATGGTCACCGTGGCAGTCATACCTAACTAACAACCTGGAATCCGTTCAAAGCAGAGCCCTCCGTTTTATTTATTCCGACTATTCCCCTTACGCAAGCATATCAGGATTTCGCCAATCAGCTAACCTTGACACTCTTTCTCACCGCCGCAGGGTGTCTCGTCTTTCTCTTCTTCATCGGATCTTTTATTACAACAGTCATCTCAGACAGAGTTTGCTATCGCCTCCTTACCGCATTTTCCCTCGTCTCGACCATTCTTGTAAACTCCGTCCAATTTCATCGTCAACCGTTACTCACCAAATGTCTACTTTACCATTGGCCATTGACGACTGGAACTCACTGCCTGACGTAATTGTTTCCTTATCTGACACTAAAAATTTTCTGCAGCCATTAGCTTATTTTTTTCTAACCTATAACTAGATTGCAGCGTGTTTTTGTTGATAAATAGTTGTGTTATTTGTTTGTTTTTGAAGTGTTCACTCCCTTGTATAATGCCCCTGGGCCTTCAAGAATAATAAATGATGATGATGATGATTCCTTCCTTCCTATTGCGAGGTGTAAAAATGGACGACGCGCACATCTAGAAAGCGCCTCGTTCCGCGACCTGCTCATGCTTGTGATAAAGAATGGAAAATAACACATGCACCTCACATTCCCGTGACATGCTCACGCACGCGATGAGGGGGAGAGGACGGCCCGCTGTCTCAATCACCCGCTCTTGGGCATGCGTTTCGATGTGGCAACCCCACAGATAACAAAGCTTGAGGGTTGAATTTCTCACGTTACCCAATGCCCCCCCCCCCCGCATTGGGACATTAGGTACAAGATCATCTGCTTTGTTTGCGGGTGTTGCAGTGACGTCAGAACTGCCAAGCTCTGATTGGCCCCGATAAGAAGGATAGTGGGTAGACCTCAAGGAAGCTAGCATTGAGGTCTACCCACTATCCTTCCAATCAGTGTCAATCAGAGCTCGGAGTTCTGACGTCACCACAACACCTACAAAAGAAGCAGACGAACTTGCTCTCCGCATAGGAAAAAGCAGGGCTGCGTTCGCGTTCCGCTGATACGTGTCAGTGAGGCCACGAGTGTGAACCCATGCCGATACTCGTGTTTATCCGTGCATATTTCTCTTTAGAGGACGTCAAACATTCAGCGCCAAGGCCTCGTTGCCTAGACGGCCACTGTATTTTTCTGTGGGCGAGTGTAACTTAAAATAATGCCACCCCATCTAAAGAAGTTTAGGAGAGAAAAAGGGAGCAGCGTTCCTACTCGGGCGTGCCTCGTGTTGGCGATGCAACGCGGTTCCTGGTGAACACGCACGGGAAAGCTGGACAACCGAGGCAGGAAATGAGGAGGAAACATGCAAACCCACTCTTCCACAAAGTTCCAAGTCCAGCTCAGGGAGAAAGGGTAGCGCAGCGTCCACCGCCATTCAAAACGCTGGCAGAGCCGGGAACTCGGTTCTTCCCTGCACTCAGATCGCTCGTTACGAGGAGAGGTCGGCCCCCTCTTAGTCCGGCTCGGTTTATAAAGCCCATTTAATGGCATTTTGCAATTAGGACCTAGCTCCGGCCATTAGTCGTCCATCTGGGGCGCAAAGGCGTTCTCCTTTTTCTGGGGCCTACCCTCGCTCGCAGCTCGGTGCTCCAAACGGCTCTTGGGCGAATGCAGTCGTTGCTTCCTTCGTATCAACCTGAAACTCTGTGCGGCGTTTCTGTTGGTTGGGTTCTGGGCGCTTTGCGAGCTTTGAAGTGAATGCGATCGACTTAATGGCGAGATTGGACCTCCCTCGTTGTAAAGAGTGTTGAGCGGAACTCAGGTACGGTTCTTTGTTCATCGCCCAAGCAAAGAAAGCTAAATACCTTTCTAACAAAAAAAAAGTGTAACCTGCGAACGCGAATACTGGATACTTCCCTCGTACTAAGCTGGTAGATATGTTCGAAGGTTAGATTCTTTTTAAAATTCCAATCAGGAAGTTGTAGCTAATTATATTTGAAAATCAATACACGCAGAGTATCGGTGGCAAATAATTTTAAACATTTTGTGTTTAAAATTATTGGTAGACCTCGTCTCAGTTTTGAGTTCAGTTTCGAACAAATATGCTAGAAAATATTCATTTCCTAAAGTTTAGGTATATTTATGGCCTCTATATGAAGTGCGCACACTACGCTCTCAAACAGAATTGATCATAAATGTGAGACGAACTATGGACCGTGTCGCAAAATTGCGCTCAATTCCGAAACTTCTTAAACTAGGGAAAGCCTAGAGTCACTCTAACTTACCTGCCAGCAATTCTAATATACAAGATGTTTCCGTAAACTCGGGACAAATCGCTCCTGAAAAATGTAGGCATCACACAAAACGAAAAGGTTTATATCCAGTTGGTATCTGGCAAAGGGCCCATTTGGAAAACTTAATAACGGTTGGACTAGTAAGGTTCTTAATTAGCTTTAAATAATTAACTTTTCAACTAGTACATTTAATGAAATGGCTTCAGTTCGAAACTCTTGGCTCATCATATAAAACCACGTAATCAGCGCTCCTTACAATGTATATGGTAAGCAGAGCGTTTAACAGCGTTAAAAAATTCAATTTGACGGGTTTCGAAGTTTCGGTTTCCTGCCGAAACGCATCCCAGCGACAGCAGTCCTGCTCCCCCATAGCTAATGCGCTCAACTAAGGTGCTCCACCACTCATTCTTCGCAGGCATGAAATAAACTGAATATTCCAAATTTGTTCTTATACGGTCATTAGCTTAGGAAAGCGTTTCATTTCCTTTCACATTTCCTTATTTCCGACAAGGAAAGCCGGGAAGTAGTCGCGCGCTTTTTTACAGCGGAACTGTGAAGGGCAAGTATCCCCAGTATCGTGCCCGTCAGCAAACAAATGATGAAACAAAACTCTGGACAGCTGCCGCATCTATGAGCGACGGCGGCAACCAGACATTCGGCTTGCCTTTTGTCTGGTTGCCGCCGTTGCTCATAGATTGCGGCAGCCTTTCGAGCCTTTTGACTCTGGCTAGCCGACTTGCGGGCGGCCATTACTTCATTCTCACCATAGTGCAGATTCGCTGGTCTTCCTTCTTCACCAAAGTGCAAAGGCTTAATTCTATACGACCTCTTATTGTGCGGTGCGTAGTGTTTGCGTGTGACATTTGCTCCTTGGTTTGATAAACACCCTCCATGGTCCTTTTTCTCTCTGCCACGGGGCGCGAAGGCGTCCGTAAACTGTGACATGCAATGCCCGCATCAAGCATAAAGCTGAACTGCAGCGTGCGATTATGCGTATTGTATGAAACGTTTTGTGTCAACTATTGCAATGCGAAAGACACGTATGTACATAAGATAGGGAAGTTATTATTTCACTGTGTTAGATAAGTGCTCTACGTGAACTGCCATCTTGGAGCTGGGGTCTTGTCAAACTGCATTTCCGCTAGCTTTTTGCCCCAGCTATTACCTTCCTCGGCGAAATAAGAAAAAAATTAATTGATCGGTTGATTATTAATTGGTTGATTGAATTACTGATTGGTTGATTGATCGATCGACCGATCGATTTATTGATTAACTAATGGATGGGCTGATTGATTTATTGATTGATTGATTGATTGATTGATTGATTGATTGATTGATTGATTGATTGATTGATTGATTGATTGATTGATTGATTGATTGATTGATTGATTGATTGATTGATTGATGCAGGAGCCACGGTCGATTACAAGCTTGTGTCATCATTTGTCTACGCGCGGTAACGAAGCATTCGACGGAAAGTGGGAACGAAAGAACAATCCACGTGCCGAGTGAGACATAGCCATGCCGTGACCCTTTCTAACTCTATGAGTGTCGCATCCCTTTTCTTCTCGTCGTTGACTGATCTTCAAAATACTGAATCGATGTGCAGCAGCCTCTTGCATGTTACACATCAGTCACCATTGCATCATTGCGAACATCATCGCACGGGTGTTTCTTAACAAAAGTTTCACCAGATCAGGTGTGCCGTCCAGCATGATCACTGACCGGGGACAGCAGTTTTGAGTCGTCTCTGTTTTGCTCTTTCATCCAGCTCCTCGGAACACATCCCATTCACAGGACGACCCTCCATCCCAGAGGGAAAGGCATGGTCAAAAAGGAGATCGATCGATACCTCCTCGGCTTTGGTTAATCATAAGACACACCTATTTAATCACCATTAAATCTTACACAGATGTAATTCTTCATGATGAATTTAAAAAAAAAGACCTCGTCCAATATTACTTTCAGAGTCTGCAAGTGGAAGAAACACATACAAACGTCCTCATGTCTGCAAGAAAATATAGCTTTCTGACTTTTCTGAAACTGTAAAAGCATTCTAGCATAAGGAACACTATTGCGCGGTGCACACCAAATGTATAAATCACAAATTGTTTTCAAGGAACTGATTCAACGGGGTGATTTTTTCCAGAATTAGAATATATTCTAGAACTTTGAATTACTTACAAGAAGTAAGCGAGCGTCATCAGTCGTCAGTTTTAAGTATACTAGATAATTCAGATATTGTGTGTACCTAAGTTTGTAGCGCTCGCAAGTGTGTGTCAGCTGTGCGATTTGTAGGTTGTGCAGCTGTGCAATTACGGTTTGTGTATATACAAAATAAGTGAAGGTAGGTTAGAGCTTTTGGAGATCCCGTAAACATATGATCGGCAATTTGTGATTGAATCAGTACTCTAGCGATCGGTTTAAGGACATTTCAGTCGTTTATAATAAAAAATGCCACATGTCTTAACTAACATTTCTAGTAATATTACAGAGATATCAATAGTAATATCTGCATTTAAACTCTAAAGAAATATCAGTTCGCAATCATTTTCCGAATGCACACAGACCGACTGTTTCAAAATTAGATATGGTAGTAGTTGTCACGCAGTCCTTGGGTACCAAGTAGTCTATCTGTTTATTTTGATGATGCAGAAAATGTGTTTTCTACTGCTTCTAGAATTTAAAAAGTGTAATTATCGTTAGCTTCCTACTGTGCCGCTAGCCACTTTCTTATAAAAGATGCGACCAATTTCTGTTTGACAGGAATGAGTCTCTCAAACCAGAAAACCAACTTTTTTTACTGAAAAGATGCAGAAATATAAAATAAAGAACGACATCGACGCCACCCTAAATGCGTCAAGCCATAGGAAACCTCATAAAAAACGGCTTGCACTATGAACTAACACACGGTAATCACCGATCTCCGAAAGGTCAGCTGAATGCGGAACACCTCGCGGCATTGTGTTTCGTGTATTTTACGTCCTTACGGCCTTTCTCCTATTTCTAAAGGTAATGTAACGCTTTGCGATGCCTTGTTTTTGATTTCCAGTAGAAGCAGAGTGCAAGCAAATGCAAGGTGGCCTGGCTGAGCCCATCTTTAACAGCATTATTTCGAAGAGGCCGGACCAGGGGAAGCTAGCCTTCGCGCTAAAAACTATTATTTTCTCGCCGAAATATCCTAAACTCAAAACAAATGATGGAATAACGATGAGCCTTCTCCGCTTTTCATTTTTCTCTCGCTGCCTTCCCTTCGTTTTGATGTAACCATTTGGGATGGCGGCAAAAAAGCCGGTGTCAAATATAACAAGAAAGAAAGAACAGCGCATAAAAATATCAGTTTGTTTCAGGAGCGCCAAAAAGCCTTATATATGATATGGCCTATATATGTGCAGTTAGTATTCCATTCCCCATCCCCTCCTTCGCTCGCATTTTTACGAAAGGAAAGTGAAAAGAGCTCTTTACCACATTGCTAATATAAAATTGTTCAAAGAGGAGCAAGCACCAAAATTTCCTTGGCGTCTGCTTTTTCGGTGTTTTTTAGTTCTCCCCGAGATGAAATTTATTGGTTCTGAGCCAAGACGGCGGAAGACCTTATAAATACCGGTCAGGAAACGAGTCTCTCTGGACTTGTGTGTTTTGTACTTTTTATTAAAGGTTTTGTCCAGTGTTTTGATCTTGTGGATTTTCACCATGCTTTAATATGTTTTAGAGTATAGGATTTTTTTTTCATTTTTGCTCAAGCTGAACTCGAAGAAACGGCGCTACTTTTACTTTTCGTCCAGCTCACACGCATAGACAAAAGCATTGATGATTCTGCCTTTACTTTGGAGGGTTTTTCTTCGTCTTTTTACTTTACCAGGTGAGAAAAACAATAAATAACTGTATTTAAAGTTTGCTGCGCATTCACTTTGTGATACGCAACTTTTCTTAAAAAAACGTTCGAAGTTTTTTTTTCTATTTTTCCTGATTAAAAAAGAATTGCCAATATAGAGTCGGCAGAAATTGTTGCTAGAATGCAAGGGGTGATTTTTACGCCCTGGTGAACTGTAGTAACTTTCAAGTGAATGTTTAGGGTTCTTTCAATAAGATTAAATACAACATAAGTGTCAAAGTGTTGGCGCGACATACGTGATGAGCGAACAATTTATAGAATGCCTCACTGATGCTCCTTCTCAAATAAAGGATTTCCCGTAGAAAACGAAATGATGTCACATCATTTGACTCCACAAATTATATATGAATACATTGATTTCCACTCACGGAATTTTTTCTTTTCAATTCATGAAGAAATGTAATGATTGTACTAGACGGCCATGAGTTAATGAACAGGGTGTTTTTTACTAAAATGAAAATTATCCAAAACAAAAAGTTACACTGTAAATAAATAAATTACTTCTGCAGTTTCCGACCGCGTTATCGACCGCGAAGAACGTCAGAGAAGTACAAACAAAATTAGTGACTTAAGTAACTAAAATTCGCGAACTGTTTATATATCTTTAGCTGGCATGATTCAATTGGAAATGTGTAGCCCCTCGTCAGTATCAGCCAAATACGTTGTTATATCTAACAAAATGTATGCAAGTGCGTGTACAATTCGGTGATTTGCCGCGTGATAACTTAAATAAAAATGTATGTCTTTCTAAAAACTAACGACTCATGCATACTATATTATCGACGGTATACATATTTTTAAATAAATGTGATAACTAAAATAGTTACAAGTTAGCAAATTTAGTTAATTAAGTCCTACTTTTTTATAATTCTGTTCTGATGTACGCCACTATTGTGACATTTATTCTTTGTTATATTAGCACAAATGTATTTTCCTGCTTTCTCCGGAGTGGTTTGTGTCTGGAGAGTTTCGCTTAAATATTTTACAACACGCCACCAAGCCAACTCAGTCACTTCCAGCGCAAGTGCTTCTGTTTAAAAGCTATATGCATCTTCGACCTAGGTCTTCAGGAGCTTCAAGATCATGACAAAAAAACATTCAAATTTAGTATTCTTTTTTAGTTTTAGGTGGCTAGATATTATCATATATTTTCATACGCCTTCTTAATCGAGTAATTATAAATAAAACACGATGCGTAGACGATGGTAAACTTGGTTCTAATGACACTTCTAGAGCAAGAGTTTAACGTATACCCAAAAATGTTTCCACTCGTGTTTCAGCTTTGTATGGGCCACCTGACATTCGCTAACCTTAAGCACGTGATCTGCATCCCGCTGCACTATCGTCACCGCGGCGCACGCCGAAGCTATGCTCCCCAAATTCAGTCGTCGTGAGTGGTTATCAAAGCCGTAATATTGGTTGTCTTTTCGAAAACACACATTGAAATATAATATTGTGGAATGTGCACAGAAAAATAACGCTTGTAGATTAAAGTTGACTTTAAAGGCCGACGTTCACGTCGCACTTTCCACTTTTGCCCGTCTCCTGCTTTCCTATATCCTCTCCATTCTTCGCCTGGCCCAACCTTGTCTCCCCTCGCAGCTCAGGAGAAGGGAGCGCTAAGAGGATTATCTTCCATGCAGAAAAGCGGGGCCGTTTGTCGGCTTTTGATAGAACGCAAATATTTTATAGGAGGCAACAAATCGAAATAATATTTCTTGTCGTTTTTTTAAGTGAGTTTAGGCGAGCCGTTGTCTTGAAATCACGTTTTCAGAAAAGAGAGAATAGTGATTTGAAGGAGAGGCACTTTTATTTAACTAGCATCGCTCCATGGTAACGCGGTTCATTAAAAAGGTGAAGTGGAAACTGCTTTTTAGGGTCATTCGAAGGTTTTGGTGGAACAGATAATGCAACGTAAAAAGGTTTGCTCAGGCATGTGGTGTTATTTTTCAAAAATGAGAGTAGGGATAGAAAGTGTATGGTCGTGCCACTCCATCAGGAGTCTATTGTTCTTCGACAACCGTATTCAAAAGATAGAACTATAGTGGGCTTTACAATCACTAGAAAGTCTATTTAGTGACTCTGGTGGGCTAAACGGAAAGGAGCGACAATTTCCTTATCTCTGGCTGTACCAATCAGGCAAGAGTGGTCCCTTGGTTTTATCAGCAGAGAAGACTATTCTCTGCTGGAAGACTATTCTCTGCAGATGCAGCAGCAGCAACTGCAATCCGTGTTCGCGAGCTACTCTCCCTTACAATCTCATTCTTGTGGTCTGACCCATTCGCCAAGGGTGCCGGCTGTCGCGGTACTCGACGTGCAGATGATATTTCGCTCTCTAGGGTGATTCGCGCGATCGTTTTCAGAAGCGTGATTGTTACACATTACCTGTTAGCCCAACACTGTAGGGGTGAAGATATTGTTACAAGTGAGATTAGCAGAAGCGGTGAAAATCTTTGTTTCAAACCGCAAGCTTGGTCGGCGAACTTGTGCCAAACAAAATAAAGACCGAGCGTCGAGACAGCAGAAAAGCGGGTGCCGATTGAACGGCGAAACAGCAAGCGAGAGCGAGACTGACTCGACAAGGTGACGCGCAGCTCTTTATGTAATATGAGTCGGCATCTCGTAGATTCGCTCCAGAAGGTTCGAGCGTCGAGCCTTCAAAGGGAGAATGGACAGGCACTTCTTAGAACAACAAAGTAAGTCAAAATTATAAAAGTTACGTCCCGACTAAGGATAAGCACGTATCTTCTAGAAGTCCGTGACCGAGCGTTGCTTGCTACGCCCAGCGTGAACCGTATGGTCAAGATACAACGCGAAATAAGAACAAATAAGTAAAAACCAAAAAGGGTAAAATAAAAAACATAAAAACATGTTGGGCGTCGTCGGTGCCGCCGTTCGTCGGATCGTGGGGCAGCATGGTGTCCAGCATCGTCGTCGCCTCTCTGCCGTGCACCAGCGTAAAAGGTGTAATACGCAGTAGTCTCTTGACCGCCGTGTTGTACACAAATGTGACGTAGGGCAACATCTAATCCCACGTCGTGTGTTCCACGTCCACCTACATCAAGATCATGTCGGCAATGGTCTTGTTTAACCGCTCCGTCAGACCGTTGCTCTACGGGTGATATACCACGGGTCTACGGTGGTCGGTGTGGCCCAGGCGGAGTACTTCTTGTGTCTTTTGCGCCATGAACAATGAGCCTCAGTCCGTAATCAGGACTTGGCGAGAGCCGTGTCGGAGGACGATGTACTCGACAAAGAATTTGGCTACCTCCACTGCGGTTTCCGAAGGGAGTGGTTTTGTCTCGGAGTACCGGGTGAAAATATCAGTTGACACGATTATCCAACGGTTTCCATCCGTCGACGGTGAGAAATGTCCATGTGGATTCATTCCAATCAGCTGGAACGGCGCAGTCGGGGGCAAGATCGACTGCAGGAGGCCTCCCGGCTTCGTCGGCGGTTTCTTTCGTCGCTGGCACTCGTGAAACGATCGTTTGACAGGTGGACAATCTTTGGGAGCTTGGGCCAGGAATACTTCCCTTGGAAGATCTTGGAAGATCTCTTCGCATAGACATGTAGGGACTACCAGGAGTCACGCCGAGTTGCTGTCCCCGAAGTTAGTTTTGTAGAGAATACCTTGCTGGGCCCCGAATATTGGCAGGGAAGATGAAAAGGTTCGGGCAATCGTACCTCCTCATCTCCCCAAGTGGTCGATCACTGCGCGCAGTTCAGGATCGTCCTGTTGGAGCGCTGCCTTAACGCTCACTGCGCCAAGAAAGCGATCGTCGTCATCGTCGTAATCTTTGGCGCAGCAGGTGGCTTACTCGACGGGGCTCTGTACAGGCAGTCGGCATCGCTGTGCTTTCAGCCTGACCTGTAGACCACGATCACGTCGTACTCTTGAAGACGTATGCTCCGCCGAGAGAGACGTTCCGGTGGCTCCTTCAGGTTCGCTAACCAGCATAGCGAGTGATTGTCGGTAACCACTCGAAAAGGGCTCCCGTATAAATACGGGCGGAATTTCGTGATGATCCAGACAACGGCAAGACATTCCATCTTAGTCGTCAAGTAATGCCTTTCCGCGTTCGATAACATCCGAGTTACGTAGTCAATCACGTGCTCCATACCTTCTTGTCGTTGGACCAGTACCGCACCGAGTCCTGTATTGCTGGCGTCTGTGTTAACGTCTGCTTTGGCTAATAGGTCGATGTGGAGAAGAATCGGTGGCGGCTGGACTTGTTGCTTTACCTCGTCGAATGCTTGTTGTTGTTCTTCTATCCATTCAAAGTTCACGGCGTCTTTCGTGAGATACGTGAGCGGCGGAGAAAGCTTGGCGAACTCACGAACGAACTGCCTGTAGTACGCGCGAAGTCCCCGGAATCTTCGGACGACCTTCCTGTTGCTGGGCGGTGAAAATTCCGCTAAGGCGCGAGTCTTCTCAGGGTCAGGACGAACACTTTCTTTGCTCACTACTTGGCCTAGGAACTTCAATTCGCCGTAGGCCAACCGGCACTTCGTCGGCTTGTGTGTGAGTCCGGCGGTCCTGATTGCTTCAAGAACGACCCAGAGGCGTCGCAAGTGCTCGTCGAAGTTGGCGGAGAATACCACGACGTCGTCGAGGTAAACGAGACAGCTCTGCCATTTTAGGCCTGCCAGTACGGTGTCCATCACACGCTGGAAAGTTGCTGATGCCGTGCACGGTTTGAAGGGAATCACCTTCAACTCGTACAGTCTATCGCGCGGGACGAAGGCAGTCTTCTCTCGGTACCTTTCGTCGACTTCAATCTGCCAGTAACCACTCTTCAGGTCCATTGACGAGGATATTGGAAGTGGCGTAGCCAGTCCAATGTGTCGTTGATGCGGGGAGCGCATACACGTCGTTCTTCGTCACCGCCTTGATCCGCCTGTAGTCTTCGCATAATCAAAGTGTTCCGTCTTTCGTTTTCACCAGTACGACCGGAGAGGTCCACGGGCTGCTTGGAGGCTGCATGATCTCGTCGTTGAGCATTTCTTGCACTTGTTCACGCTTGGCCTCTCGCACGTTAGGGAGACCCTGTACGGCGGCCCATGCACAGGGAGCGTATCATCGTCGGTAACGATACGATGTTTCGCAACTGTTTAAATTGGCGCACTTTCGACGTCGTCGCAAAGCAGACACTGAATTCGGCGAGGAGGTCTCTGAGCCGTCGTCGTTCCGTGTAACTGAGCTTGATGTTAACGTCAAGCTGAGGCGGCGGTGTACTGTACGGCTGAGAAGGCGAGGGCTCATCGGAAATCGCGGCGATTTCGGAGGCGTTCCGGAGTTTCCCGAAGTGGCCAACAGGAGGCGTTGCACCTCCCACGAGGTGCTACGCCTCCTGTCGAAAGTTTGTCACGAGGACAACAGTGCGTCCATGTTGCAGCTTTGTTACGCCCCTTGCGGTACCTAATCCTCTTCAGGGAAACAGTTGGACAGTGCCTTTTAAGATAACTTCCTTAAAGGTGACTGCATCGGTCAGAACGAGCACAAGAACACTCGACAGTGGCGGCAGGTTCACGTGGTTTGCAATGACTCGGACGGCGGCTGGCGTCGTTTTGGATCCATCCGGAGATAGGACGGTCTTTCGCAGCGTCAACCTCTTCTCTCTTAGGTTGATGACAGCACGGTATTCGCATAAAAGTCCATCCCGAGGATAACGTTCATCGCGCAGTGGTGTTTAACGACGAACTTTACCGGACACGTCTCGCCGTGAATCTCGACGCGAGCAGTGAACCCCCCGACTTGTTTAACGAGGTGCCCTACGGCGGTTCATATTTAAGGTCCGTCCCATGGCGCCGTCCCTGTTGACGGGGAATAATGGCGCGCGCGGGGCCGAGCAAGCACCGCTCTGTCACATACTTCTAGAAGGTTCGTGTTTACTCTTACTTGGGATGAAACGTTTATCATTTCGTCAGAGTTTTTTGTTCTCTAAAATGCCGGTTCAATCTCACCCCAAACGCCCGAGACTCGAACCTTCTGGCCGAATCTTCACCGGCAGTAGACCGAACTCCGGTGGCAAACATTGAACACGGCGGCTTCCTCGCGTCCCAGTAGTCTCCACGGACGGTCTTCTTAAGCCGGGGACTTGGCTTGCACTGCGAAGCCTCGGAGGGGTACGCTTGATCGGCTGCGGTATCCCGCACCTCCACCACAAATGCCATGAATGACAGGAGCAGAAGCAACGAAAATTCTGTTTAAAACTGAAAGTTGAATGGGGAGAACTTCTGCCAAACAAAATAAAAAATGAACGTCGAGACAGCAGTAAAGCGGGTGGCGATTAACAGCAAGCGAGGAGAGACTGACTCGACAAGGCTACGCCCAGCTCCTTATCTAGTGTGCGTCGGCACCTCGAATGTAAGGTCCAGAAGGTTCGATCGTCGAGCGTTCGGTTTGAGAATGAATAGCCATTTTCAAGAAAAAGAAGGTTGCACGAAATCATAAAAATTACGTCCCGAGAAAAAGTAAACGCGAATCTTCAAAACGTCCGTGACCGAGCGTTGCTGATTGTACACGAGCCCGGCAATAAACAATAATCATATGATGGTATAACGGAGGTTTCTTTCTTCCTGCTGCCTCTGGGAATTATCTTAATTACGTTTTACTGTTTGTTATTCGCGCATAAAGCATCTGAATGGCTTGATCCTTTCGCCTTATTATTACTTGACTGAGCTTATACATTCTAAAATTGATAGCAGTGCAACATTCGTATGAACAAGATGACAGACGAAAGAAGATAAAATGCATGTTATAGAATTCCGTAGCTGTTGTGAATTGCTGGGGTTTCGAGGTTGCAACGAGCGTCGTGAGAAGAAGGCAGACGATCGTACTATTGCTGGATTGCGAGGGCAACATCTTTCAGATCTTCTCTGTAGATATTAACATATCCCGCAGTTATAATAAATAGGAGCGTTTTACTGGTTGAGCTAGTTGGTACACTGTTGGCCATCGGGTCAACTGAACACGAACTATATTGGTACTTGTGATGTACCGGTTGATTCGGGATAATTCGATGATATATTTATTTAACTGTTTACATTACAATCGGTTTATGTTATTAAAAGCGTATTTTCTTGTCTCAGCCTGTCTTCTAGGCGTCCCGTGCTTCTCCGTGGTTCGCAGCCCTGCTCTCCTCTCCCGGTGTCTCAGGTTTAACCCGCCGTTGTTTTTGTCTCAGTAGGTCGTGTTCACTATGCACGGCGAACACACACATGCTACATGGCAGTTTATACTGTTGGCTATCAAGGGCAACAGTATGCATCAACATACTGTTGCGTGAAAAAAAAACGGCGTGTATATTGGGTTTGAGTCGCTTCTTATTTTTGCGATTTGTTCCTGGCAGCTGCCGGCGGAACATCCAAGAGAACCCAAATGACGCGCAGTTAAGGCCATCTTTAGGTATGTAGATGACGTTTTGGTGCTGTGTGACACTGGCGTTGAAGAACCGGAGAACAGATGTAAAGATATAGTTTTTAGGTGTTTGCAAAAGGTTTTTAGAATTGGTTTAGCTACGAACAGCCACTGGGTAAGTCAGTCATGTTTCTGGATCTCCCTTTGGAGTTCAAAGCAAGTCATCTGTTAGGCGGTACGAACCTCGATCATGTAAGGGGTTTTTTCCCTACGAGGAAGCGGTGAATCCACCAGCGTGACGCAAAATCGCAATTGTGCCCTTCATCCATGGAGTGACCCACAGGCTAAAAACAATCGCAGGCAGACAAGATATTCAGGTTGTTCGGCACCGAACGAACCCTACTCCATGTGCCGCATGGTCAACAATTGACGTGACCAACAGAAGATGTGACACAGCAAATAAAACACACCATTCCCAATGCGAAACGGAGGTCATGTATAATATTTCCCTTTCTTGCGGGAAGAGCTACATCGGCCAAACTGGCCGATGTGTAAACGAAAGAGCAAGGGCGCAAGCCGCGTCCATGGAGAGTACATCAGCGGGACATTTGTCAGCTCATTACCGAACCTGTGGATGGGATGCAGGGCTCACCAGCATAAATAGTCCATCAGAGAAACAAGAACGCCTTCGCACATGAAGTTCTGGAGGCCTTCGCCATTTTAGAAACAGGTGAAGATTGTGTGAGCACCTCGTCGATTACGGTTCACGAAAAGAACCACAACGTTGGCGGCTTGCTATACCCCGTTCAGTGGTATGCTAAATGTTTTTAAATCGTGTTCTATGTGCCGTAGAGGAAGCAAGTTCCTGGGCTGGGAAGAGGATGAATCAAAAGTCAGTTAGTTAGTGGTGTATTTGTCCAATTTTTGTCTTTGTGTTCTCGTTTTTTCGTGTTCATCTGCCCCGTTGGCCAACACAAGTGTTTTGTTTCGGCAAGCTTATGGTAACCGATAATTCAGAAATTATTCTAACGGTCCCCACGTATTGCTTTTTAATAGTTCAAGATTATAATAGTTTGATGCTATAAGCGTGTCACTTTCCCCATCAGATTTTCACCCCTGGGCCAAAAGCATTACCATCGGGGTATCCTATAGGCGATCACCCAAATAGTCCAAGGACTTTCTGGGGCATTGCCCACGTGATATCCAATTATTTATTACCCCTTTTTCCCCTCCTTTCCTTTTTACCTATCTATATTTTCTCTGCGCTTCATTTCGTTCTTCTATTTATATTCTGTGGCAGTTCTGTTTACATAACCCGACTGCTTTTGTTTGGTCTACTGACGCACCAATACCCTTGTTATCCTCGGTTATTGCAAGTCTTCAGCCAAACCTCGATTCGTCAGTGTTTTCGCATCCCTTTTATTTGCTGTGAGATCGTATTTTGTCAATACCTTCGTCCCGTTCTTTCGTAATGAAAGCGGAACGTTTATAGTGCGCAACAACAAAATTAAACAGACGGGTTAGGAAAATATGTCAAGTCACAACGACTTACTTGGTGCCTCACCGCGAAGTAGATCCAACATTATGAAAAGACAGAACAGGAAGTAGTCATTCTTGCTTTATCTCTCATTATCTATTTGAACTTGCGTTAAATATCTCTGTTTCTATACAGGGTTTATTTTTTAAGCTTTACACATCTGATAAAAAAAGCCATGGAAGTTAATAATTGGGGTTGTGTGGATATTTATACAGCGTGTAGTTGGTCAGTCTTTTTAAAGTTGCGACGAGTCACTCGCTGAAGATGATCGATTTAGCCGGTGCAGTACAACCGCTAGCCTGGGGTCTTTGATGTGCATCACGCAGTAGTGATACACGACCGCACTCCTGTACGATGCTCATCCAGATCAAAACGGGCAGGGATCGGGATTGAAGCCAGGATCCCTGGGTTCTGCAGCGCGAGCTATCGCTCCAGGTGCTCCGAGCTGGTGTGCGCAAGCCCACTTGGCCACCGATCCCCCTGTGAAAGTTGCACTTATGCGGTTTATGCAAGTGAGTTATACGGCCAGGGGACGTGGTATAGTTGGGGGTATCGAAACGATCAGTCTGCTAATTAGGTACATTTGTTGATTAACTTTTTATTTAGTTGAAATAGACATGAGGTTGTATTTAGAAACTTGCTGAACGTCATCGAAAACCACTCAATCATTAATTTTGAAAAATACTTTGAGCACATGAGATGCGGAGTTGTGCGTTAATGTACCACTCGTGCAGCAGGAACAAGGCTACCGGTGCGATAAGGCGCCCGCGCAAATTTCCGTGTCTTATCATAGCCCCAGCCCACCTGTTGCATTAGTGATAAGCGCACTATTAAGCCTCCAACGCGCTCGAAGTATTTCTAAAAATTATTTATTTAGTAGTCTTTGATGACGCTCAGAAAGTTTCTAATTGGAACCATATATATATTTTGAATAATTAGAATGATTATTTTTACTTAACCAACTGATCGATACAATTAGCCCCATATACTGTCTACCTTTGGCGCTAAAAATCACCTGCAAAAACCGCACGATTTTAGCTTTTATGTTTCGTTTTCTTAAACAAGTTTGTATTGCTTAAAAGAAACACCCTGTACGGTGCATCTTCCGGCGGATACGTCGCTGTTTGTTTTCCACAAAATTTTGTATAGGTGCGCCTTGTACAACGGTGCAACATATATGTTTTTTGTGTTTTTTTTTTACAAAGCAATATGGTGCTTAACTGAGCAAGATGTGGGCAAGGTTTCTGCAAAACAAAACAACGGCAGAGCAGCCGCCAATGGCTCTTCAGGGGTCCCGAGACGGCCCGAAGCGTGGAGGTATTGGTCCCAGGTTTCAATATTAAGGGCAGGTACTGTTCAAGGCTAAATTATCTATGCTATCTTCCGAAAGCCAACGGGCATTCGATATATTCGCCATTCATATTTCGCGTTGTTGTCACAATAATTCGCAAATTAACCGAGAATGATTGAACCATGGTGCATAAAGCCAATATTCAAAAAGTTTAGGAACACATTTTACCTCATTAACCATCTCACCGTGACGGTTATTCGCTCGTCTAATGTGTGTCGAGGCTGATACATAATAAAATAAACACCACCCGCATAACTCTCACAGCTTTAAAAATTAATCAATTTAAGCTGAACTTATGGCTATAGCCACTGAAGGAGGAAGAACAACTCGTATTATTAAAAAGCACGACCAGTTCCATTTCGAAAATCACTAGAGACAGCCGCCTTTTGTCGGTCTCCTCGCATTGGTGACCAGGACGTGATCAGCGGCATCGGACCAGTCAACAGTTTCTTTTGCGGGCTTGGTAGTTTGTAGGAGAGCTTCTAGGATAGCAGCGAAGCCTGGAATGAACCGCCTGTAGTAATTTACCAGGCCCAGATAATGGCGGAGCTAGCGTAGGGATTCTGAACGTGGAAAGAAGGAGATCAGCCTTCACCTTGTGGGAAAGAGATCGGATGCCACCGCTGTCTTCCATGCGGCCAGGAACTGCAAGGACGGAACGCCGAACATACATTTCTCGGCGTTGACGATCAGGCCATGTTCAGCAAAACCCTCGAAAACCAGGCCTGAGGTGTACGCAGATGTTCTTCCGGTGATGAGCTGACGACGAGAACGTCATCGACGTAGGCGAATACGAACTGTAGTCCGCGGAGAATGACGTCGATGAAACGCTAGAAATTTCATGCAGCGTTTCGCAAACCGAAAGGCATCCGGGTGAGCTCGAGAAGTCCGAACGGTGTGACGATAGCGGTCTTTGCGACGTCTTCTCGAGCGACGGGGAATCTGATGGTACGCTTTTTTTAAGTCGAGCTTTGAGAATATGGTGCATCCGCTCGGACTGGTGGTAAAGTATTGAATGTTGGGGATGGGATTGCGGTCGGGGAGAGTGCCCACGTTCAGACTGCGATAGTCGCCGCAGGGTCGCCAGTCGCCTGTATTCTTCGGGACTAGGTGGAAGGTAATGGACCAAACTACTCGAGGATGGGCGAGCAATGCCGATCTTAACCTTGTGTTGAAACTCTTGCTGAGCGAAGGGAAACACGCTATAGAAGGTATATATACACTTTAGACCGTGTTTCGTGGCGTCGCAGGCTTTAAAACATTCCTAAAAACAATACAGGGTGGTTGAGAAGAATATAAACTCTTTTCGGGAACAAAGTGTCTGCCACAGTGGACGTCAAGGATTGCAAAAGCACAATATTAGCTAAATAATTAACAAAAAATATGAATTGACTTTTAATTAGTGAAAATAGGCATTTAGTTCCAAAGAGAAACTTCTAGTCGTCATCGAAAACACCTAAATCGACTTATTTTGGAAAGATAAACGGCAGGGCCAGCACTTGACGGCGGTCCCGAGAAATAGTCAATTGGGACGCGTTTCTACGTTTCGGTTTTTTATCGGCGCGCATCTTTCCTCCCGCGGGTGTGACCTAGGCTCGAAGCCACCTTGTCGCCTCCCTCGTAAGATGAAGCGAAGTATGGCGCACGTTCGCTGAGCGCCTGGGCACTGGGGAGCAGGACCGCTGGCGAAAAGATGCGCTCCGATAAAAATAAATCGAAACCTAGAAACGCGTCCAAATTCGGCGTTTTTTCCGAACGCAGCGAAATGCTCCCTTGGCTCTATAGTTTATTAGATTGAGTTTAGTTACTGGTTTTCTATGATACTTAGCAAGTTTCTCAATAGAAATGTATGTTTATTTTCACTGATAAAAAGGTAATAAGTAAAGTTAGGTAATTAGTTAGCGTATTAGTTCTAGCAATGGCATCTGCCGTGGCTCAAGTTTTTCACGAAAAGGGTTACATTTTTTCCAACCACCCTAGTTTTAGGGATTTTTTTTTAATCCTTAGTTGAAGCACACGGCCGGTATATATTGGAACAAAAACATGCGTCTTCGTTAGGCAGCTTAATTTGAAATCGACCACTAGTATCAGAATGGCTATTTAAATTTGCCTAAATATTATATAATATAATATACAAAAAACAAAATCACTTTTTAAGCTTTTGTATTTTTTGTTTTTTTACAAAATGTTTTAATAGGAGCAAGGTAAAATGCTACATTTAGACTGCTTCATTTCTGTATACAAAGTTCTGTTGGTTGTTATAAATAGGTGGAAACAACAACATTCACAGTAATTTTTCTTGTAAATGTACGGCTCATGACTTATGTTCACTTTAAGTTTGGCATATTCGATGCCTGAAATACAAACATGACAAACATCACATCTTTGACATTTTGGTGACATATTAAGAGCCTTGTATCTTAGCATTCATTTTGCTTATTAACTATTATACGCCTGTAGGCACATATATGTTGCTATGGACTGGCACCAATTTAGTTCAAATTCATTTCCACAAAATAGTTTATAGAATTGTTTAAATAAAAAAATGTGTATTCATAACCAGAACCCGCTTTATTAAAAAAGGGCATTTCTTCCTTCTTGTTTTTTTATTTCTGTTGTTCCTAGTAATGTTAACATTTTGTGGGCATAATAAGTTTTCGTTTTTGTGTTGTATTTTTTTGTAGCAATGCTCGAGCAGAGATATCTGCACCCGTGTCGGCAAAATGGTAGTTTCAAAAGTACGATTTACTGCAAGGTCTTTTAGGCAAAGTAGGGGGTGGGGGCGGAACTTGTTGGCACGTGAAGCGGCGACCGAAAGGGGAGGTGAAGAGGGGAAGGGGAGAGAGTTTTGTGGGATGTGCCACAATCAGGAAGAAGTATCGTCCCCTACACCTTCGCTGTTCCCACGCCACTCGTTACGCATGTTTCTTGTTGTTGCTGTTGTTGTTTTTTTCGGGGGGGGGGGGGGGGGAGGCAGGGGCGAGGAGGGAGGGGGTTCAAATAGGACTCTTTGGGTTGTGCTGAATATTTTTGTTTATACCAGATAGTGTGTATGGTATTCCTGAATCTCTCATCTCGTATGCTTTTTCTCTGCTGTCTGTCGAAAACCATCGGACGAAATATACACCCAGCAGTCTCGCCACCTTGGTGGTTCCGAGCCAAAGCGGCGGCCTACAGAGCCCCAGGTGGCGGGTTCGAATAGCGGCCGACGTGCCCGCATTCCGACGGAGGCTAATAGCAGAGAAGGTGACGTGTAACCGAGCTTTCGGTTGCAGGCAAAAATATTTCAACGAGGAAACGAAACATGACGGATGTGGCCCTGTGTCTCAACTTTGGACGGTTTGTATGTTTTCGCAGGTAATACTTTTGATATATTCAACAGGCAATAATTTGTGTGCTCTTCATTTATTCATTTTTTCTAGCGATTAAGAAACAAAGTAAAAGCTATATGATATATTTTTCCCAGTGCTGTAATTAACTTAAGAACCCGCAACTGAATAATTGAGAAAAGCATGCAACAAACCGATCGATACTCCCGGGTACATCTAACACAAAACAACTGGCAGCCACCTGTATCTCCGTAAAGCAATAATGCTTGAAATAAATTATTTCGGATGGGGTCGTTTACGCTAGTTCAGTTGATATCAGGCACGTAGCCAGGATTTCGTTTCGGGGGGGGGGGGGCGCCATGACAAAATGCTGTATGAGGGGAAGGGAAGAGAGGAGGTCCAAGCAAAATGGAACATTTCGGGGGGGGGGGCGGGCTTCATGGGTTGCCCCCTGGCTACGTGCCTGGTTGATATTAAGGAGTCATTTCGGGGAATGAAGTAGAACACCTCGTTTATTAAGCCACCACCCTTCTCTAAATCATCACCGTGCTCAACATAGACCGTCGGCATTTGGTAACTGTAGTAGGAGACGCAGGACAATAATGAAGAGAAAGTAGGAGCCACAGGCATTCACCTCATCCGGCGCAGCGGAGAAGAATTGAACGACATACCAACAGACTTGGTTGCAATGTTTAGTGAGGAATATTTAAGTATTGATTTAAATCTTAGCAAGGGCTTGTGTATATTGCTTTGACTTGGTTGCCATGTCTACCAAACCGGTCGCGTTGATATGCCCTGCCGCATATCCACCGTGCAGTGTATGCGCGGATGCACCGAGAGACGGCCCAGACGGACAAATATCTGAAAGCATGGGTTAGTATCAAAATGGATTCCATGCATCAAAATAGTTTTTGTTTGTATTTTGTGACGAAAATATGTATAGTATCTGACACGAGGAGCGACCTTCTTAATTTACTGAGACCGCTTAAAAGTCTTAACCCTGAAATTTAAAATTTAGTTGCACAATGCCTTCGCCGCAGTTGGTGCAGAGCTCTGGATATGGCGCTCACGTGATCACACTTTTGGCGTACATTCGAAAGAAAAGAAATACGAACACAAATAACCAGAAACATCTAATACACAATTTAGTTACAAACATTTACGATGTTAAAGGGAAGAAGTCATTGCTTCTCTTTAGTGGAAAGAAAGTTTCGAAGTTATGTGTTGTCCTTGTAAAAGTATTGCTAGTAAGAAGACCACGCAAGACTACGCGGAGCTATGGACGTAGAAAAAGGGAAGAAAAACAAGATTTACAATTGATTTTCTTTACGATGTTGAAGGGTTGGGTTCGATGTACCATCAAAAACGCGAAGAAATAAGTAATAGTAAAAATACAAATATTTGAAAACAATTACGTGTGCTTTTTCAGTGCACGTCAATGTTCGAACTTCCGCAAGTGTTTTCCCCTTGCAATTCGGCAATGCCCAAGAGAAGGGAAGCTACAAAAACAACTACGCGGGGAACGGAATGGGAGAGGCCCACGAAAACCCACCGACAAACGAACCCCGCACACAACAGTGCGCCGTAATACCAAGGAAAATCTAAGTTTAGAGAAACGAAGAAGTCAGTCCGACAGCAAACTTGGCCGGAGGACACAAATGCTTCCTTGTTGTAAGTCGAAATAAGGCACAGGAAATTGCGCAAAACAAGGTTAAAACATACGCAAACCTGTGGAAAAATTTCAACAAATGTTTACAAATACGCAAGAACTGTAATTCTTTAAGGCAATAAAACATGTGTCACACACCTTGTTTAAAATGTTGACTGAAATGCGGTAACGAAGGCAATGGGTACAGAAAACACGGGACTTAAAGGGCATTCAATGGCGGGAAGATTAAATCTACTCCAACAGCGCGACTTCCTTGGAAAAAGAACGTCAAGCGGCACGAGAAACTCTGAAATAAAATTATACGGGTTCTGCTTTTTACTGAAGAAATAAGTACACACAAACAAAGATGAAAACGGCGCAGGTGAAGCACTGAAATAGAAGTTTGCTTCCGCGGTGGTCTCAGCCGTGACCTGGTTGTGTATTCGCTTACATCAAGCTATTACGCAGCGTCATTCGTCTGTTTTACTAGACGATTTGTTTGTTTATATCCTAGATAGGCCCATTTTGTTGCCAGTATACTTCGATAGATGACCCAGGAAAGATCTAGAAGTCAAAAGTAAGAATAGCCATTGCCGGAAGACGACAACGATGACGACACGTCTCAGCGGATTCGGAAACAAGATTGCCGCACTAAAGTAAAGTTTTGGTCCTTATTTTAAGTTTGCTTTTACGCCACATAGCTTGCCACGGTTCAATTTGTTCGTGTGTCGTGCCTGTTTGTTGTATCGTGTGTTAGTTGTCGTGTTCTTTTTGGTTTTCCGCGCAGAATTTTCGTCGGGTGGATCGAAAGTTTGGAAAACCCGGGAAGCTTCGCGTCGGTGGCGACGCCGGTTCGCCGTTGCAGAAGCGTACAAACAGCTAGCGTATCCGACCGTCGAAATTGGCTGTCGCTCCCCCGCATTGTTTGTTTTTTGTTGCTGTCGTTGTTTATCCCGAATGAACGCGTCTTTTTTTTCCTTTTTTTGAAATCTTGTGAGGAAAAACTGTGTCGGAATGTCAGGACGCTAGATGTTTGGTCCTTTCACGTGTTTTATTAGGAAGAGCTTGGCACCGCGCCCTGGCAGAGCCCTTCGTGCAATAGGACGCAGGTTGGGACGAGCGTTCTTCACGTAATCAGACCCCTACGTCACATGCGACTGACTGAGCAAAAACTGAAAATAGTAAAATAAAATAAAAAGTTGAAGAGAACGGGCACAAGCATCCGCGAATTTCGAAGTGCCAATCAATCAAAGCCTCATTGATGTTTGCGGTACCATCACGGTGTGCAAAAATACTAATATTTCGATATTGTTTTTCAAACTTAAACATACTAAATTGTTTGCAATACTGACATTAAGAAAACGTTTCCCTAAGTGGGATTTCACAAAAACTCTTTGCTAAATTATAGTTTACTGCAAAATAAATTCAAATGACTGCATGATACTGGTCAACTTTATTTTAAACTGCGGAAAAATAAAAGGTCGAATATTAAAAATAAAAATGTATATTCCTTATGTAGGACTGGCTTTTTGACAAAACGTGGTTTGTGTCTGGGAATGTAAGGCCTTAACATGCGACAAGAAGCAAAGATACATTAAAAGTTGACCTTCTTTGGCCAGAGTAATTGTATCATGGCTCTAATTCGCCAAACAAGTGTCATTATTAGGATTCCCTGCTGTTTTTTGGGGTTTTCATTTGGAATTTTTGGCCTAAATCGCCGAAGAAGTTCCAGGGCTAGGCTCCCTTCTAGTTATTAGGTTTTCATCTGGCACCTTTGGGCCTGAATTGCCGAACAAGTTCCAGACTTAAACTCACTTTTGGTTTTCTTGTTTATGCAGGCATCTTTGAACCAAGTCTGACACTGTACCAATTATGCTGCGATTAAGATAAAAGCCATAAAAACTCGAAGAAAGTACCCGGCACGAACTAGCGCCTTGAAGCAAAACCGTGTTAGGCCCAAGTTAGGCTCCTAAGATTTCAAAACTTATGCCAAGTGAGGCGCTTCTGTGGCGTGCTAAGTTTTAACCAGAAAAAAACTTCAAAATCTAGTTTGCGGCAGAGTTCTAGTTGTTGAGTTTTGGACTCCAAAAAATTGAAGACAAGTTTTTAGATTCGGACGATGTTCATAGGTCCATCATTTCAGCGTTTCGCCACGCTCAGATATATTTCGCACGAGGCAATTTTGTATATGTTGTTTTTTAAGCTGCTAATGAAGAGCTTAAGTAGCATGTAATTTGATTTTTTTAAGCCTAGAGCCTTACTCCTTTCAGGAAAATTTACCTGGATTGGATAATAATGACTAGTGTTACATGCATTGCTATGGCATAAATTATATATCATATGATAGCTTACACGCAACTATCCAGAAGGTACACTATATTATTGCTTGTGAACGTTATCTCTGCAAAAAGCAACCACGAATGATTGATTGAATGACTGATTGATTGAGTGATTGCTTGATTTATTGGTTGATTGATTGTGCTTTCGTGGCGGAAGAACTGCTAACGCTAAAATGCGTCAATTTTATTAACTGCTGTCGGATTAAGGATTAGAAGAAAAAATACCTTTGGTAACTTCTGATGTGGTGAAACATTAAAATGAAACGTGCCCAAGTGTATACGGGTGGACGTGAGTATAAAGTACGAATTAAAATTATAATCGTTTTATTATTCAGAAGAATAAATACACCAGTGCTCAAAATCAGCGGCTCATCATCAAGTAAAAGGACTAGGCAGAGTTGAATTTGTCATTATGTATTTAAAAAAGTTTTGCAACATTTTTGGTAATACTTTGCAGGGTCATGCAGGATATGAGAGTTAGAGGAAAGTTGCAGCGCTCACAGTGTTGCGTATCTTCTCAATGCATGAGGTGACCTTGGGTGAGACGCGAATCTCCAATGTGTTGCCAGCACAGGACCACCCCATAGAAGCGTTCCCGATGCCGGAAACACTCCCATCGCTTATAAATGGTTTCACCATGTTTAATGCTTAGTACGCCTCATTTTCTCACGTATTTTGCCACTTTGCTCGAATACTATGTCTCAAAGAGACATAGTATTATAAAGTGACATAGTATATAAAGACATAGTATTATAAAGTGGTCTTTGTAGTGTAGTTAGGGGTATTTATGCTCCACTCAGCAAAACTCGCTGTACAATGAGCCTTTTAATTTCCTGCGATGGCAACATTGTTTAGGCTAATCATGTTGTATTAAACCTGAGACTGCGGAAGAACTAAAAGTTCTTCCGATTTCATCCACCGCAGTCTCAGGTGTAATACAACATGATTAGCTACCACCAGCTCGCCTGCACTCTCACCGTCTTTTCACATTGTTTAGGCCTGAACAAAAAAATTACTTGTGCTTTTTTATATAAAGTATAAATAATATATTTTTGTTGTTCAATTACACGAGGGATGGCTACGCGCTTCATTCAACAACTGTGTGGTGATTTTCTTTATTGAATAATCAACAGCTAACAACAGACCATGCAACTCCCTGTTCGGCAGTTACTATGGTACCTTTACAGCCTATAGCTTTTAACCTGCTTAAGAGGGAATCATCTTATAGAACAGCCAACAACCCAGTCTCTATTAAGTCCATTATTATACAAACGTATATCCTATTCGTATGGGGTTTGAAGTTCTATAACGTCCTGTCTCATATCTTTATTTGAAGTATTTTTTTTAACAATTTAGTCTGTGTGAAATCATAAGGAATAAGATAACAGTTCCACGGGGCTTTAGCGGGTAAGTAGACGCCAATTGTGCCGTAGACATCAATTCTCTAGTGGACACCAATTCTCCATTAAAAAAGGAGGAACAACCAAGTTTGTTTCTGAACGCTTTCTCGAACCTGATGCCTTCGAGGTTATCATGCAGAGAGGGTGCTGAGGGACTGAGCAAACACTGATAGACTACATAAATCCTAGAACAAATCTGTTTTAAAAAAGGGGGTCATTAGCTTCCGCGTGCAGACTAAGTACTAGGGAGATGTGAAACGTACTAGTAGCTAATAGCAGTATCTTGTAATGGATGGGGCGCAACAACTTGAAGACTGATGACGAGGCAAAGACATACGCATTGGAAATTGCAACAATAATCCAGCTGTGAACGAACAACTGCTCAGCACATGTCTATACACGGAGTCTATCAGAACCCCATCATACATAATTTTAGTGTTTTGAGACATTTGAAATGTACGTTCCTCATGTGTGGAATAAATTAAATTTCAAGTCAAATATGAGACGCATAAGGTCGGGTTCACTTTTTTTGTCTATTTATAAACAATACATATCTTGAAGAAAAAGGTTGTTGGAAACTTTCACCAGGCGAGAAAAACAAAGGCGGCTTTGTTTAGAATATTTTAAGCCCTTTGGGACATCCCATTTTCAATATTTTCCTTTGAAGCTGCACCCTCGCAAGTTACGCTAAGAACACCTTAGTGCGAAATTGTATTTTCTTGCAAAACTCCTTGGAAAGGGTTCCTCACAACCGCACGCGAGAAGTGTGGTGTTGCAAGCAAATCTGAAAATCGCCTACCGTTTTATCTCAAATAAAAATGCTGTACAAGTCCTGCGAAATTTTAAAGGTCAAACAGCAATATATCTCTTCACTAAACAATAAACAGCGAACAAACATGCTTGGCTATGTAACTGTTCCGCTTTCGCGGTTTCATAAGTATTAACTGGTGATTTCAACTGTCTATCTATATCCGCAGCCTAGTTCGTTGGCTCAAGCAAACCGCTCCTACGTTCTTTATTTTTTCCTGTGCAACGCTCTCCTACCATAAAGGCATAAATTATTAATAACGCGCAGGCCGAGAGAGTGATGTGTGATTAAGTATCCCATGAAAACCAGCACTTCATATCTTATTTGGTACGCATCACGCTTGCTGTGGCATTTCCTCCTGATCGTCCTGAGTCCTGGGAAGCTATGTTCGACAAATCTTTCGTTTCTCCTAAAAGAAACGGAAGTGACGGAACTGTCGATATCGCGTCTAATTGGCTGAAGGTTCAAATGACGAAATAGGGAACTTTCGTCATTTAAGCCTCTAACCAATCAGACGCGATATCGTCACTTCCGTCACTTCCGTTTCTTTTAGGAGAAATGAAACATTTGTCGAACATAGCCCCTCTGGTCCTCCCAGGCGAAGGTGCTCGATGAATGACGTCTTCATTAGAAGGTAAAATTTCTTGGCTAATTATTCGATGACTCACATTTTTGTATGGCAGATTGTGAAGGATTTATTGTGTCGTTTTATCGTTGGGCTGGTTCTCAATGCGGGTTGATTCGAATCTGTTCCAAGGGGCAATTTATAATGACTTGATCCGCACACGCCAGGCGAACAGTAATTTTTTTGTCACAAAAAAAATGTTGGTCATCTTCGAAAAAAAAAAACATCCTACGTCTTTTTACGTGATTCACAAAAATTCATGTGGGCGGTCACTACGCGTTGAATAAATAAGCTGCGGTTCCTGTCGAAATGCACTAGGAACGTTGTGGGGCTCTTCTGTTATACATCTGCTAAATATACTGCTGTCGTTTAGTTGTGCGAAGCACGCAAATTGGTGCGATTTCTAATAAATTTTCAAGCTATTATGATGAACAACTAGCATATTGCGCTTTGAGTCTACGAGTTTAATTCAAAACGATATTTATGAAAGCTGTTTTCAGAAATATGTCAGGTCCCTGCCATGGCTAGAGAAGCTATGACAATTTACCTAGTTATACTGCGGGGGCAATGAAAAACTGTATTGCCAACGCTACTGTTATGTTCATAAACGTTGAGATCGCAGTATTTCTTCTGACGACTTTCCGCTTCGGCGTTGTGTAGCGCAGCAGCCATGATGCGCGTTCTGTAAGCACTTTTCAATTTGGCAAACGTGCTGTCTTGTTGTGCTAATGATGTGTTCCGTTGCACCGGTTAGAAGATATGTTATTAGTTTAACGTATTTTCTGAATACAAGGTAGTGTAGTGTAAGCTCATGGACACTTGACCGTTAAGCCACTGTAATCAAATGAAAGCGAAGATGCCAATTCGTTTGGGATTGATAGACACAGAGACTTGTCATTGACAATAGTGTTCTGTTAACACTTTCCACCATACCATTTGCTTTTTGTTTTTTTTTTATTTCAAAATACTTTTAGGTTTTCATGGGACTATTATAGGAAGGGCATATGCACGTTCTGGCAAAAGACAAAAAAAGGAAACGAAACACACACTAGAGTAAGAAAAACACATTAAACTGTGTTAGCAGATTATTAGATTGGTTGGCAAAACCGCCAGAAAAAATACAATGAATCACGAAATAGTTTATTAAACGATAAGCTAGAATAGCACTGACGCAGGCGCAAAGCGCATACAAATAAAAACAATGTTTTTGTTCGGATTTTGTTTTGTCTCTTATTTTAAAAGCTTATTTTAAAAGCTCAAAAGCCCTAAAAACGATTTAAGCGGAAGGCACGAGACAGCGTCTTCAGGAGAGAGTTCCGGTCGCTGATAGCTAAAAGGAAAAAAATAATATTTAGAACAGTCATTGAAGCATTAAGGCTGACGAAGGGTGTGGCTATGTTTGCTGCGAGTAATTCTGGATACCTCATATATGACATACGCTGTTTTATCAGCCTTCAGGACGTCGTTTAGAATCATGTTAGGTAACTTAAACCTTTTCTTTTCCTTACGCGACGTAAGCTGACTTTCCGGTTCTCAACACGCGACGTGTTGAGTACCGGAAAGTCAGCTTTCGAGTACAGTGCCTTTGAAGAGTCCAATCAATGGCATTTGGAATAAATAAAACGTTTAGGCATCATGGCCCTACAGACGTTCTTCTCAAGATTTAATGACATTTATCAACTGTTGCACCATTCGCCGAAGCGGGCTAATCATGCATTTAAGCTAAGTTAATCGGCGGGCGTCTAAACTTTGGTATAAAAAATATAGTCATCTGCAAACAGTCTTGCATTAACTGTCAGATTATTCAGGATGTCAATGATAAACAGTAAGAAAAACAGTGGTCCAAGGACAGTGCCTTGGAGAACGCCTGATTTGAGATCGCTCACATCGGAGTTTTTACCCTTGACTTCTACAAATTGCCTTCTTTTGTACATTAACATATCCATCCATCTGATCAGCCCGAGAGTTTTTCATGTGGATACTCATTTAATTAGAAACTTCATGTTGTTAACTTTATCGAACGCCTTCTTGGGGTCTAAAAACTAACGTCGACCTGGCGCTTACCGTTCAGAACTTCGGAAAAATCATGCAATATGTCCACCAGCTGGGTGATGGTGGACAACACTTTACAAACACCATGCTGAGAGCTGTTGAGCAGGTTGTAATTTCCCAGAAAAGAATGTATATGGCTCAACATTATGTGTTCAAGAAGTTTCCCATATCTCATTAAGATATCGGACTGTTGGTGTTTTCCAGATGTTGATGTTAACAACTACAAGCCGATCTCATTAGGAGATCGTCCTGCAGTTGTTAGCAGAAAAATATTTACCGGACTTCAGCACAGGTACGACCTTACCGATCTTTTAGTCATTTCAAAAGTAGTAAACATTTCAAAGGAGATTTCTCAAAAAATGATAATAATATAGTGAGGCAGTAATTCAGCATATCGTCGCAGAAACGCACTCGGTATATTGTAACGTTCGGTTGCTTTCACGAAATCTGGGTTAAGAAGAAGTTCAAAGATTCCCTTGAGGGAAATTTTTACATCTGGGAAAAGAAGCACATCTTCTAATTTACCGAATTCTGGCATTGCCCCAACATCACAGAAAAGGACGGTAGGAAAAGTTATTAAAAAATTAGCCATTTCTAATCCATCTTGGACAGCACAAACATCAATATTTAGTTTTTCTACACCCTCTTTTTTGGTTGAAAGAACCACCGAAATTTGCGCGGAGAATGAGACAACAAGACTGTCGTAGTTTGTTATAATATTCATCTTTTGCAGCTTCAATTACCCTTTCAAGTTTGTCTTTAATTCCTTCTTTAAGCCGTTGTCTTTGTTATATTCATTCGCAGTAAGTCACACACTTTTCGAAAACGTTGTCTTTCAAACATTTTTTTCTGGGTACGATTGAATACTTGTAGAGACTCCAAACAGCCAAAATATTTAAGGAGCATGGCAGTCAGCGACTTCTTGAACCTCTTCGCTCTTCAATATGACAGCCTCGACAAATCGCATAAACTGATCTGTTACGAGAAGTATTTACTTGTTTTCTCGTGCTGTAGTATGAAGCTGTCCTCTGATGTCTTAGTCTTTTGAATGACATTCCTGTTGTCTTTGGATATTTCGAAGTGTAGTGAGGAAGCGTCCGCGCATTGCGTTCGTTACAATTTGATTTTCGAGATTCAACGTAACCTTTCTCTTTATAGCATTTCCTTTCTTGTGACACTGTACCGCCGTTCCGTCATGGAAAGAGAGCGGCATCTATTTCTAATGTCTGTCTTGTCGCCACTAACATTTTGTAGACGCATCACTCCAATTCCATAGTCAGCAAGGATCATTGTCTAAGATAGAAAGAAAGCTGAAGTGGGTGCACGCCCGAATGGTTGTGCTTGTCAGGCTTCTCTTCAACTCGTCGAACGCAGTTTGGCAATCCTGCAACCAAGCAAACAGAATCTGTTTTTCTAGAAGTTTGTTTATCGGAGCAGCAAGTGCCAGAAAGTTCTCGATGAAGTTTTGATAGTAGGGAGCGAGGCCCAGGAAAGAACGGATGTCAGAAAACACCTCTTGAGAGAAGCCAATATTAAGATTTTAATAATTTTCGCTACATCGGTTTCGATTGCTACTGCAGATATCTTATGCCTGAGATATATTGAAACAGTGTTTGTTTTTTATCATGAGCGTTGAAGGTGCCAAGGAAAAAGCTGCTATTATGCATCTTGACGAGCTTTCGGTTCCCCTACGAGGCAAACAACGACAACATCGCATTAAAAAGAACATCAATATTAATAATATTAAGCGCATCAAATATACAGCTCATGCGCGTGGTTACTGCAGCAGCCAATAATGTTGGAGCCTCAATAAGTACACTGTACACGGTATAGAATGTCGTTGTAAAATCTAGCGATGAAGTGATCGAGCACTACCGTGTCATTGTGCACTTGAGACAGTGCAAAAGCATGCTTTAGAGAACAGGTCCATCCGGTCATCATGTCATAAGCAAACATGTCCAACTGTTCCTCTGAACGATGTGTACTCGGTCGGAACGTGCGGCGGCAACTTGTTGAATGGGAGAACCGCATAACTCTGACATGGTGGCAGAGATGGCTGGAGAGCGATGAGCGGTCTTCCACATGTAGATACCTGTGGACACGAAACGCTCGTCGGCGTATTCACGACGTAGGAAGAACATATTTTTGCTGTCATTCCAATTGTTCAGAGCAACACAGACGTTGAAGTGGCGCTCCCTGGTATCATGACTACCATCTCCAGATAAAACATCGGAGACTGACATGTAGGGCTCGAGTGGTGTAGCAGTCGCCATCCCGCTGCTGCCACCGTTTTATCGATTTAATAAGTATTCCCTGGCGACTTAACGGTCCATCGATGCCCGCAGCCCGGAGCAGCGTTCGGCGGCTCGAGCACACCACTCGCATGCTTTTCGCGTCCTCTTTCTCACGCGCTACACTAGCAAACGCCTCTTGCGCACTAGTCTCAAATCCAACCTTGTGAACGACTCTGGATCGAGATGCGCGAAAACCACACTGATACCTGTCCAAAAGGTTGGTGTTCGGAACATAACACAAAACCCTCTTGATTATCATCCGCTCCAGAGTTTTTGACAGATAACTGCCACAAACGTCCGAGGAATTGTGGCTGTTTGAAGAGACCGCCTACATTTGTTTCTAAAGTATAGCGCTGGGGTTTACCCCATCAGTGCCTGAAGTAGATGAGTGTTGTGTAACAGCATTTCAGATGACTGAATTAGGTGAGCAAAAAGTTAGATATCGAGAACTTGAAGTCCTCACCCACTGTGTTCGTCGGCTGACGGAAGGCGTCTGACTGGCGCAGCAACCGAGACAAGTAGACTCCTGAGCTCGTTGCGCCGCTTTTCACTTCAGTGTCGTTTGCGTGCGTGACGGGGAAAACATTCGTATTGTTCGTGAGAGCTGCAAAGTGGTCGATTGGTTGTCGCATGATAATAACTCCGAGCGCCGCCGAACTCGCTGCGGGAAAGTTGGCGATTGATTTATGTGGCGTCATGTTGCTTTCATGGTTCCAGGGAGCGAAAGGTCGCCCACGCTTGCACCACGTCTGAGTACGGATTTGGGGTTCTTTGCTCTCGCAAAATTCACTCCCAGAAAATATTAATCAGATTGTTGGTATTGTTATCCGAGATATGGAGTGATCTAGTAAAACTTCCTAATAAAAAAATGAAAGACGGTTACAAGTCACTGTAATGCGACATTTGAGCGCAGCTCTTGAGTGGGAGGAGAGGGAGAGTATGGAGGGAGGGTATGCCCCTCCTCCTCCTACCGCCCTCTCTCTCTTCTCCACCTCCAATTCAGTATCCCCGCTAAATTTATCGGGGAAAATGACGTCACATGACTTGGTGGCA
>JAZHYW010016738.1:0-22489 GCA_037355805.1 Ixodes ricinus
TTTTTTTTTCATCCACTGTACCCTGCAAGCCTATCAAGAAAAAATAATAAAGCTTTAGGCTATAGGAAACTGTCTGTCTATATTCTAGCAGTGGCAGTGCGTCCCCTCTTTAGAGGGGCCGCTGAAAGCAGTTGACGGCGGCGTATAGAAGCGGTCGCCGTGCTGACGACCCGCTGCGCTTGTTTTAGTGGTTGCAGGTGTGTGTACGCGCGGCGCAGAGTGGTCGTTCCGGTCGCTCCGGTTGCAACGGACGCAGTCGTAGGTACGCGCTCGTTGCACATGTCTGAACCAGCCTTCCCCCGTCCTCCCGAGGCGAAAGTCAACGTGGCGACATCGTTTGACATCACGTACCAGAGGTAACGCTGCGATGTCAAACGTTGGTTTGGTTACGATTGCCCCAACCGCAAATCGAAGAACGCCCGAAAATGGTTTGCGTTTCGTCGTCCTCGGAACCCGAACATGACTCCGAAGCGCTGCTATCGTCCACATCGCACGTCGGAGTGGCGTCATAGGAAATCATCCCCAGGTCGGCTGTCCGCCGAAGAATTTCAACATCTAACGGCGTCAGGTCCTCGAGCGTAGAGAACTCCGCCATGATCGAAGCTCGAATGACAAAGAGGTTCGGCCGATGCGGCTACCTCGGGATCACTGCGCGACAGAACGTCGTCCAACGCCATTGGCCCGAGATCCTTTTGATAAGCGTGCGAGGACCAATGAGAGTGGTTTTCGTTTTTCGGATGGATCCGAGGTTTTGGCGGCCTTCAATTACATTTTTATTAAAGAAATAATCACCGTATGACTATACTTTTTGGTTTTTAGGGATACTTAGGGCGTCTAAATTCAGCTGTCATCATCAAAACACGAACTCAAAAACCGATTGAGTGCACTTTAAGCTTTGACGGCGATATCGGCGCAACACTGTGTGTGCTGCCTGGTAATTATTTATGATTTAAGTTCACCTACCTTCCACAATTGATCATGCTTGTAAACAAGCAGAACTGCTGAAGATTTTATTCGTGTGCAAAAGTCGCTTTGGTGTTTGCCACCTGTTATGGAAAGAAATTAGCTATAGTCATTCATAATGACATCAAATTCGAACCAATTGTTTTTCATGAAGTATACTTAGAAACACCATTCGTGCAATTTTGAGCACATGAGCTTTGCGAAGGAAAAAATACGCACTTAACCGGAACCGCTTGCCGGTTGCGGGGGGGGGAGGGGTAGGCCGCCTTTGGTGGCATGGTTGCACTTTCGTGCAGACTGTCGTCCTTGGGGGAAACTAGTGTGAGAAAAGTTGAACGCTAGCAATGGCATACGAAAATTGGATGTTCGAAATCGGACCTTTCAAATTTCCACTCTCACCTTAGAACCATTATCAAATGAGGTTTTTGGGGTTTTTCTGCTAGTTATTTACACTGCCAGCATTTAACGAAAATCCAAGACAGGGGAGCGGATACATGCAAAGCAGGCAACACAATATACAACAAAACGTCCAAAACAAATCAAAAACGAAGTAATACGAGGCAACTTACTCGACAAGGAAGTGCTTTAGTGCTTTAAAAATAGTTAGTGATTCCGTACTGGTAACATTTTTAGGAAGTTTGTTCTATTCGCTTATTGTGTTTGTAAAGAAGAATACTTTAAACACAGACGTTATACACAATAATTAAATGATTGTTCGATCATGTTTGTTTCTATGAGGCATCGCTTCGTTAAGTGCCGGGTAATGGTTCAGACACAGTCGCAAATTGCAATGGCATATAGTAAAATAATAAACTTTATACAATTTTGCAAGCTCTAAGGAAAAACATAAATGCGTACCTTTTTGTAATTTCAAGAGTGACGGATTGGTTTTATGGCGTCCCCTTTGTGCAGCGTTTCTTAGTTGACATCAGGGATGGGCAGTATTTCAAATACAAGTATTTGAAATACGTATTTCAAATACTTTGTGTATTTTGCATTTGTATTTAATTACAAATTGGGTAATGTATTTGACGTGTGTATTTAAATACTAAAACGTGGGTATTTCAAATACAATTGTAATTAAATACAATTTTGTGGGCGAAAATACATCCCTCAAATTTATTTTTACCGAATGCAGTGTCTCTCAATCAAGCACAAGCGTTTAGTGACTTTGTGATTACGGTGCTAGTCCAGGGCAAGAATAGTGACGAAATCGACGTTCACAGGCAGACTGGCTAAATAAGTGCCTGTGACAACTTGTGATGCTTTCCAGCCTGATTTCCATCCATATTTTTGCCTGGAACATTCTAAATGCGCGGGTCGTCCAGATTTTCGTAACTGGTGCGAGTTGCAACAATAAAAAATTCTCTAGCTAGTGCTGCGCGTCTTGGTCGTCTCGGTTCTTTGTTGGTCTATACCAAAATGTAATCGACAAAAAAGCTGCTTGAAGCTCTGTACTTTTTTCACCTATTACGTCCAAGCTGATTACATATTTTTTGTGATTATATTTCTATTACGTTACTAGAGCCTCGCACACTAACTCCCGAGTGTGCGATGCAAAATTAAAATGAGATACCCAGAAACCCGTTGCAGGTGCCCTGAAGTCGCTGACGCAAATTTTGAGGAATGTATTTGGAAAAGTATTTGGAGGAGACCAAATACATTTGGTTGTATTTGTATCTTGTACTTAAATGCTTTTTTGGAAATGTAATTAGATTTGTAATTAAATACATTTTTGACGAAGTATTTTGTATTTGTATTTCGATACATATTTGCATGTATTTTGCCCATCCCCTGGTTGACATAGAAAAAATGACTAGTTTCGACTTGCAGGCTGCTAAAGACTTTCGTGTGGGCGAATTTCTGGCTCTTTTTGTGTTGTGTTTCTGCAGGTTTAAATATATAAATGAAGGTTGTTTTGCCTGTCATAGATGACTCTTTTTATGGAGCGTTTTATGTTAATTTATGGTGGTTGGTTTGTTGCGGTTATGTTAGTTTCCTTCCTCTTTTCTACATTAATTTTGTCTGAAGTTGCTGAATGGTGTGACCGGAAAGGGGCGAAGGAGGTTGGCTGTTGCCTCATCAGGAATTCCTATGCGTTTTGTGATGGCACCACAGCAACTGTATTACTCGTCAATTGTCTGAATAAAATCTTCGATTTGATTTGAAATGAACAAGTCTGGCCAACAGTGCGCACTATTCGCCGATACAGACAGCTCCGGTATTCGGTAACTTCAGCATTACTCTGCAGCGCCGGTTTTGTTTTACCGTTACCTTGTGGGACAAGGACATGAAAGTAATGACGAGATTGCGCAATACCTCGGAAGTACAAGAACTCAAAGAGCAGCCTAAAAAATAAGAATAAGCTAAAACAGCTCCAGAAAATAATAACGCAGGAAGAGATGAGAGACGATCAGATACATGTAGAAAAATAACTCGTTGTGCTAGAAATTAAAAGCTAAAAAAGTGTGTGACTGTTCGTAATAGAAATACAAAAAAAATAATAACAAAGAAAGACATAGACAGGACAAAGCATTTCTCCTCTTAGAGTGGAGTTAGTCCTCGGTTTTTCGCGCTGCTTTTTTCATTTAACAGCTACAAACTTGCCAAGCTTTTTCTTGTGTTGAAATCACATATATTTGAATAGGTGGCCATTCTGCAGCAATTTGATACCAGCCCTTTAACCCATTTCTCTTCCTTTGACAGCAAAATAGAATACGAAGGCCAGACTTCTTTAGTTGTAAACTTGGTATGAGTCAGGAGCGTTCGTATGAAGAAACCTTCGATGCATCCTCTGTTTACGACAGCCCTGATCCTACACAGAAAGTAAGCCAACTCTTTCGTTCTAATATTAAGACGAAATTATGCCAAAAAGGCTTCTGGTTAATGACTTTATTTTATATTTCATAATTGATGTAGTCTACAAGAGCACCCTGAAAAATTTCGATTGAAAGTTTCCTCTTAGAGTTCATAAACTAACTACCAACATTTATTCTTTTTTATACTTTTTTTTGCGTGAATATTAAAAAAAGAAAAAAAACATTCATAGCCTCTCGAAACGTAATCTGTGCAACTCACGGTCGTAATTTCCAGACAACAATTGGTTTAGGCCATTTCGCTGTTTAATATTGGTCTAAATCTCACAAAGAGTTTTTGCTTCACAATTTTAAAGATTACGCAGTCGTGTTGTGTATTAGCTCGTAAATCCAAACTCTACAGTGTGTTAAATTCATGATAATAGTTCTTGTAGCGGCCTATTTCAAAATAATGTTGTCCGGTTATACCGCAATGGGGAAACTACATTTTGAGCGGAATTATATCCACCGAGAATTTACATGGTGTTCATGCTGTACATATTTCAATTTTCAACACACGTTTATCAGGCCAAATAAATTCATATCTGAAGACCAACAGATTGATAAGAACTGCTGCTGCACGACTTCCGATGTCGTGTTAGAGGTCCGCGCAGCAATCACGTGCTTAAGCCACATAGGCAAAATTAACCTTTAACAAAAATATTGATTTTTTATACTTTCCCCGACGCAACTTTCGTTGGAGCTAAAAATATTTGCCTTCATGTTAGCCCATTTTTATACTTCTTTGGCTGGCGAAAATAACGGAAAGCCTTCAATTGCATATCGTGAATAATGCGAGTATACAAAAGCAATTGCAAAATAACAACCACTGCTATAAAATGGCCAAGAGCAAAAATGGCAATCAAATTGTGTTTTTACTTGGTTAAAAAAATCTAATATTCGTTCGCGTATTGCTTTGCAGTTGACTTTATGCCTAGCGCACAAGCGTTCTGCTAACCTTGTAAGTGCTGCTTTCTTACTTGTTCGTACATATTTATTAATTACAAAAAAACGTCTTCGTGACATGAAATGTTGCGATCAAAAACCTTGTAAATTAACGCCACCAGGCTACTCAATACACCCCCTCAAAGTTGCGCACCCTCCAGTAGGCTGCTGCGTCGATTGTCCGATGTCCCCATAGTTTGATCATGCACTTTGAGCAGGCACTGCGACACGAGTGCCGCGTCGGCGCTTGGCATGAACTCGGATACAATCGTACCTTACGCGCGGGAACGGATGCCCGAAAAATGGTGGCCGCCAGTGCTGCTTCGTACTCACTGCAAAAACAGTCTGCTCTATACTGATAGCCGCACGATTGTCAAGTAAAATAAATCAAAGCTGCTTTTTTGTGTGTTTTGATTTATTTTCGTACAGAATTTGGTCCGGTCACTCAAAGTACTTTGATACCTTTAAAATTGTAATTTTGTAATATCTATATTCGTAGAATTTCGTACATATTACTATATAAGTTCATTAAATGTGTTTGTAAATCAACACGTTAGTTCCACGCACAAATCCGATTATACTTCTTCTCACCTTAGCGTGGACTAACTGCGAAGGTTATGCAAGCGCAGGCGGCTAGCTTTAACTGCCTTGACTGGAACACTCGGTACACGAGCGCTCGTGCAGTCGCCGAGGCTTCATACAAGGCAACTAGCTCGCGCTTCTAGCACGCGTGGCTAACTATAGTCCATGCTAAGGTGAGACGAAGTATAGGGGCCTAGAGTCTCATCCCTGCTACCTGCACCCGTCCAGTCGAACTTGTGTTTTTTTTAGATGCGGAGCATCTCTTGCTCAGGTCTATGTCCCGCGGCGTCGTAGTCCGCACTCACACTAGGCACGCGCAACTCTCCTCCTTCCCTCTCTCCAACAGCTGCGCGTTACTCTCTCCGCTCTCTCTCTCTACCGGCTGCGTGCACTGCGCGTGCGTTCGCTTGTACTCACACCGCGCGCGCACGCGCGACTCTCCTCACTCTAGTCTCCTCTCCTTCAAGTGTGAAAAAAAAATAAACGGCGAGCGGCGAGCGTTCCAAGTTTCTCTGCCGCGAGCCGCGACGAAGGCTCGCGTAGGGGGTTAACGCTAGGGCAGTCGGTGGCGCCATCTCTCGACGTCAGCACGCAACTGACTCTTTCCTCGGAACCAACACGATGCTCCGCATCACCCCATGGTTCCCCCTCGGGAAGATGGTGTAATTTTTTTTCTCTGGCGCACGATTGAACGTGTTTTTCGACCCAAGCACGTGGCGTTACTTGTGCATTGGTGTTCGTTTCTTTTTTTTTTTGCGTGCTTGTTTGTTTTGTTTATTAGCGATGTATTGAATGCGGGAGCAACCAGAGTGCTGGTGACATCTGCCTTCTGTCAGTGCTGATAACAAGCTGAAAATACGAAGATTAAACGAAGTATTTTTACAATTACTAAAGCACTACACATTGTGTAATTTAGTGTGCATATTAGTAGTTTATGCATATAGCAAAGAAAAATATTTTACCATGTTTAATTTTTATGTTAAATACCGCCTTATGCACGAGTTAAAAATTCGTGTTGTCCTGTCCTTCTGTTTCCGCACTTCTGAGTTAAAATGTCAGTCATATATCATTTAGAGACAAAACTGTCTTCGCGTGAACTTTATTAATGCCTACGAAAGTCATAGACTGCTTCTATACTTAAATACATTAAGACCGCAAGGTCACGTCTTCATTTTGCTCTTCCGCTCCTAAGCCACGAATTGTTCAATATGATTTGTCGATGTACTGGATTTCAAGCTAGCAGTCGTACTGCACCCGCTAAACTTCTTATGTACAGTGTGTAACAATGTCGCCATACTTTAGCAGACAAAACTCACGCTGTCTAAATATCTATAACTACTGATTGATTTCTTTGCTACCGATCTCCAGCAAGAACAACTTCTTATTTCGACGTGAGCGCGTTGGTGAAGTTAAAATAAAAACAGAAAGAATACACAAAGGGACGGACAGAAGAGCACATCTTTCATATGATATCGCCCCCTCCCCGCCCCCCCCCCCCCCCCCGTTTACAATATCTGCGAGGTTGAAATTTGGGGTAGTCTTAACGCTTTAAGAAATCTAGAGCACCTGCTCTCCCGCAAAGCATTTCGGAGAACCTATCGCTGCAGTCTACGGAAGGGACTCGGCAAATGACGGGGCTAATAACGTAGTAATAATATGTTCAGACCACCAAAAACAAAATCTTCGCTGTAGGACAGATGAAATGTTATGTTCAGTGATAAAGCGCAGTTTCCCTCTTTTCTTTTAGATTTAAACGTATTATCATCCCCGTCATTGGTCCGTAGACTGCGGCCATTCGTTCCCCCGAGTGCTTTGCGGGACAGCAGACGCTCCAGATATCTTAGAAGCTAATCGCATTAGAAATCATTTATTCTGCTTATGTACGTAGGTGCTTCAAGGTTGACTTTACCGTTTCAACAACATCAATAAGACTTGAATACAAAAGGACATAACATATTTGATGAAGTAATTATTCACACAACTAAAAACAACACCGTTCACCACCTTCGAGGAATGGTTTTGCCACTACAAAATGACAGTGATAAAGAGTGAGGTTAAGGCTGTCCCTTTATTTAAACTTTGCACGCATATATTTCTTTAAAGATGCCTAAATGGTTGACGTTCGCAACCGAAATGTCTAGGCAAAACGCTGCGTGTGAGGTAAATTTGAACAGTAAACATTTTTGCAATACTCATTGCCCGGTCTATCCCATTAAAGTGACTGTCATAATAGTGACTTCTTATGTTCAGGCTTCTCGATTCATGATTCCTTCCCCGGTCTCCTTATTGCCTAATGCCGCAGTATCATTGGTTCTGGAGCGATAATATGATGCTGTGGATTCGCCATGCTTTGAGTTTCAAGGAAAGATGCTCCTCGGAGACAGATCTTTTTTTCAAAATTTGCCGCAACATAATGGAACTTCAGCTACGTATAGAGTTATGTCTCCTCTTTTTCAAAACAGTCATTCGTTTTGATATAGCTTTTATCATTTATGTTCAGTGTTACAATCAACAACAGGAAAGGGGATTTTTCGTGCGCACGCTCTGGCATATTCATTTCTTTGTCAAGACCTTCGTGCGTTGGTCATCTTGCTCCCGACAAGGTGCAAGATAGACTAGCCAAAAGTTATGCATTGCCCACCGATCTAAAAAAAGCAATATTAGTGTTGTAATATTGCTTCTATTCCTGAATCCCTTTTAAAATTTAGCTTAAATTTTATAAACCTGATTCAGCTACTTAAATTCTAAAGCACTACCAGCACTTTAGACCCACTCAAGACCTAGTGCAAAAAGTTCGTTATGATACTGAAGATTTGAAATACCAAAAAGGGGCGGTCAGACAGTGAAGATTTCCAAAGATGACCAGATGAGAAAAACCCGTTTGAAAGTTCAAAATATGTATACCCATAAACAAACAGAAACAATTACATTAAATAAAATATACTGGCCACTATATGTGTATTCAAGGATATAGGTGCAACATCTCTTTTTAACGCAAGTATCTTACGTGTCAAAAGGAGCGCACAATCTGTGAAGATTGTCTGAAATTGCCAAAAGAAAATGCATTTCAAGTTTTAAAGGTGTAAACTCATCAAAGACAGCAGCAATTGCATGAAAGTTGACCTGCGCGGAGGTGGAAATTCCAGAAAGAAGCCAGAGTCACTATAACTTTCCCGCACCATTAGTAATTCCCTCGTGGTTCTGGTCGTCGTGGTGAGTTTTTCACCATGCTGCGACGATGAGCTCGTGCTTCTGCCGTCAGTCGGGTAGACAACTTCCGTATCCGTCGATCATCACGGGAGTCATCAAGCAGGGAAAGCCCTTCAGATGGAAGCATGCCAAGCTCCTCCAAGACACTCTCGAAGCTTGCATGCCCTCTGTTGAACAAGAGGACTGTTATAGCTGTTGGGCCGTTTCCACGACCGTCCGGGAAGCAAACCTGGTCTTCAGGCACAGCAGCGTTATGGGTCTGGCCTTAGATGCATAGAGTCAGCACTTTCCCATCTGTCGGCCGCTTTTAAATGGGCAGCATTGCCATCCCCTGGGCCTTAATCAGGATCGGAGTGTGACCTGGGGCAGGCTCTACAAAAGCTTCAGCTCGCTTGTGCTTGCACCAGGGCGTCGCTGCTTCTGGAAAGAACTTGTGGTTGTTTGCAGCGTTGGTGGAGCACGAAGTGGAAATACGATGCCTATATGGCAGTATACAAAATATCAGTCAAAAAAATTTACACGTTTTTTTTACTTCAAAAATAAACTAGGCACCGCCGGACGTTTCATTCTCTGCGCAAAGGTAGCGCAAGAGGTCACAACAAGATGCCAAAGTTTCAGCCCGATCCGATACCTTATTCGAAAGTTATAACTTAAGTGATTTTCTGAAAATGTCAATGGGAAAATTGTGGCCGACGGAGTTTTCAAATACATGGGGCTCTATGGAACCAGAAACCAAAAACGGGAAAAATATGGGCTCCATTTTCCCATTGAAATTTTCAGAATAAGGTATCGGATCGGACTGAAACTTTGGCATCTGATGGTGACCTCTAGCGCCACCTTTGGGTGGAGAATGAGCGTTCAGAAATGCCTAGTTTATTTTTGCAATAAAAGAAAAACGCTGTGCATTTTTGTGACACCCTGTACATGCCAAGGACGCTGCCTCTGTTGTTTGTCACTGCAATCTGGTAATAGGTTTGGAGCTTTTGCATGGTGCTGTCCTTCAGCTCCTCTCCACGGGGCAGAGGCACCTTCAGTTTGCTAAGGGCTGTATCCAGACGCTTGGCCACATGGTTTGTGCAGCCTTCCTTAGCAATCGATGCACCACCATACACATAAGCCTAAGAGACCGCCATATAAACCTTGCTGTCTCCATCACTAATGGCCTATTCATCTGGGGCACACCGCACCCGTCGAGTGTTGTAAACTCTTTCCACTTCAGTACACAGAAAGGCTGGCAAGGAGAGAAGGAAGCTCCCTCTCCCCTCTAGCCTTCCGTGTACCACGAACCGCACTGCACCGGTGCGATGCGGGCCCAGACGAATTGGCCATCAGAAACATGGTGAGGTGTAGTGGCGTCTCGTAGGATGGGGCTGTCTGCCATATGCGTACTGCTGCCTCAGTCTCCATAGCAAACGAATAGCATTCGGCATTCTTTTTGACAGACAGGGCCATGGAATGCCTGCCATCTCTCTTCTTCTGGGCCGAAGTCGTGGTGCCGACTGCATGCGAGGCAGTAGTTTGATATTACTTCGAAATCTAAACAGAGTCTATTGTCCAAAGATACAGCTGTACCCACACCGTTGTGACTCTTGTAGCCTCTTTTCTGCCATGTGCCCTCAAACATTTCCGCTACATCAGATCCACCCACCGTTTTGTTTGTCCAAGTCCTGGCTCTCTCGAGGCTTTCGCTGACGGCTTTCATGGATGCGGCATTATCCTTATTGCTTACACAACGCCTCCTGTACTAAGATGCCTGTCACAAGAGCGGCGCGCGTCCTGACGTGCCTAAGGAGCCTTCATGTGCGCTTTGCTAGGGTGATGCCACCCTTTGTAATACCACTCGCCGACAAACCAGCAGCCATTTTGGTTATCGGCGATAACCCGTGGGGCTTATAACCCTCCCGGAAACAAGCACCTCATCTCACAAGTTCGGGCAGCGTTGTGGAACCCACGGAGGGAGGATTAGCATTTTCCCCCTCGGATGGGAGGACCTATGGACACAAAGGCCACTTTCCGGCGCATGGGGGAACAATGAGAGGAACAAAATGGCGGTTGAAGAGGGTGTGGGAAGAGAAACAGGCAGTTGGTATCACTCTTTGCGAAGCGCACATGAAGGACACTCTAGCCGTGCCATCTCCCTCTTTCTTCCTCCCCTTCACAGGAACGACCGCGAGAGGCGCTGCCAACTGACACTATCTAAAGCCCCTTTATACAAAAAAGTAGCGCCATCCTTTGAAGAATGCTGCCTGCTATCTTGGACCGATGCAAGCGGCGCTACAGTCGACCGCGAGTGTAAAAAAGCAAAACATGAGGATAAAAGGTGTGCGCGTCAGAGGAGGAGGGAGAATGTCGGAGTGCAGTGCATGCTATCAGCTCATGCCGCCAATCAAATAACGCCGAGTGTGCAACGTCACGGCTTTCATTGTCTTTCTTTGAGCCCATCCTTGGAGGCTGGCAGACCGTGACTGTGGGCTTTACGCCTGTGTGTATGTATTTGCGCGTGTCTTTCAGCCTTTGACTGCGCTCTGACTCAAGTATAGGAAGGCCGCCTGCTATCTTAGACCGATCCAGGCGGCACTACAGTCGATGCAAAGGTATAAAAAAGCAAAACATAAAAATAAAAAAAAATGTGCTCGTCAGAGGAGGAAGGAGAAGATGGCGCTACCTTTCTTATTGAGGGGCGTTTACACTATCGCGCCCGCGACGGCGAGGGAGATTTGACGTCTGCTATTATGATACCAGTAGGGGTGTGCGAATAGTGGTTCAAATCGAATAGCGCCATCCCTAGCAACGACAGCGCAGAGCGCCGGTTGCATCGGCTTGCCTTTGCACCGCAAAAGCTATAAATGACGTTGTGCTGTACTGGGGGAACAGCGCACCCGCAAAACAGTGACTCAAGTCTGCAGACACAAAAAGAAAAACACATTTACGCAGCGCTGACTAACAACTCTTTGGTATATTCACACTGTCGTCCTCGTCTTCTTTTGGTGTTATGGACTAGGGCCATGGAGAATAATTTGGTCTTTTAGAGCGCAGCTCTTAGGCGCCCCTTTCCGGTTTGAGCGGCGTCGCCGTCGCCGTCGGCGTGACCGCGCGGTGCATTATGGGACATTTTCCATAACGAGGATCCGCGCGGTGCATTATGGGACGTTTCCCATAATGCACCGCGCGGTGAGGAGAAGAAGGGGAGGGGAGGAGGTGGAGGGGGGAGGCGAATGGAAGAGGGGAGGAGGAGGAATGAGGAGGAGGAGAAGACGGAGGGGGAGGAGGAGGGAGGTGCTTGAAGAATGAGGAAGGAGGAGGCGAAGGAGGAGGAGTGGAGGAGGAGGACGAGGAGCACGAAGAGGAGGGAGAAGGGGAGTGGGAGTAGCAGGGAGGATGAGGAGGTGAAAGGAGGGAGGATCGGTTAAAAGCGCTGAAAACGACGGACGAGTAGGAGAGACACACACCACAGAGCGCTCTGTGGTGTGTGTCTCTCTACTCGTCCGTCGTTTTTAGAGCTTTTAACCCCTAAACATGTTCAACCAACTACCCCAAATCCAAACCCTTCTGAGGGAGAAGGGGTATACCCCCCCCCCTCAGTACCCTTCCCTCCTCCTCCTCAAGAGCTGCGCTCTAATTTCATGTTACAGGGTGTTGCAAACGTCTTTCATTTTTTCTTCATAGGATGCTAAAGTGCAAACCAAAATTTAAAATGAATGTAAGGCTAGGTAGCCTGGCCTTACATTTAAGGTGCATGAGGACAGCTATGGTGGTATCGCCTTTCAGAATGCGATCGGGCTTATCCCAAAGTAAATTTTTGAACTTGATCAACATCTACCTGCAAGTCGACCTTCACTACTTGGGATGGTCACCCCTACCTACAGAAGAAAGGAGAGATTTGCACTAGTATCAGTGTATTGTCCCTGTCCTCAGCGACCCCTATCTAGCGCACCACGACAGGAATTTAAAGGAGACGTTAGATACCTCCAAAGTTATAAGAGTGTTCCGGTATGTCGACAATTATTTAATCGTTTTAGCTTCCGATGATCGCAACTTTACCACCAGGGTTGCTGACGTTTTCGACAGTTTTAAGGTCTGTATGATGCCTTTGGATATCACTCACGAACTTTCAAACGAACGCTCTTTAAATTCAGGATCTTCGACTTTTTATGTTACCCCACCATTTTGCTGGTCCTATGAGCCCAGGGAGGAAAAACCTGCTATTATCATTCAACTCAGCGCATTCAAAACTCGTTAAGAGGAGCATAGTGCAGTTATGCCTCAAAAACTCACTTACAAGATCCTGCTCGCATTCCATCCCAACGAGCTTCGACGGGCAAGTCTCTCGACTAAAACGCGCAAGATATCCAATCTCCTTATTAACATCAGTGGCCGAAAGGCTCATCAAAGAAATCAGGCAAGACGTCTGCATTCAACAAAAGCTAAGAGACAGAACAAAGCAACCTATAATTGTGCCATATATTCATATCGGCAATCTCCGAGCACCCAGCGCCGAGATGGTCGAGCGCCAGCGTGAGTTGATGATGATGATGTAGCTGTTCCTTTGAATCGAGCGGTTCCGAACCATGTTCGTGCCTAGCCAAAATAATTATTAAACGAATGTTAGTGTCGGAGGCGAGCGCCACCGCGTGGCGTTTGGCTACAACACGATGGCAGACCGACCGCAATGGGAGAGCGAGACACCTGACAGGCATCTTAGTACAGGAGGCTTTGGCTTATAGCATTGAAGATCTTGTGGTGCATTGGTCATTGGCAGTCTGAAAATCGCGCAGAAGCGCGAAGGTTGCTCATGTCCCTCACCGGCCGTTCACGCGGCCACTACGGCCTTGCCGTTGACGGCGAAACTGTCGCACGAGCTTCCTCAGACGTAACTTCCGTTCGCGCTTGCGTCCCCGTCCAACGTTATACGTTTCGACGTAAACGTTGAAGAAAGAATCGACTCGGGGCACTAGCTGTTTTCGCAGTGCAGTTCGAGAAACGATGCGAGTCCCTTGCGTTTCTCAGCTGATTGCCGAATGGCAAGCAAGCACTCGTGACAAGTTGGGCAAGTCGCTCCACTCAAAAGTGTCGTCAGCGCACCGATGTCACACATCACTGCACATGCAGAACCATTGCCACTTCTCCCTTCGTTTTCGAAGAACCCGATCTTCTTTTTCGAAGCGCTGACGAACGTGAAGACAGCGTCGGCGGCGTCAATCTCGTCAGAACTGTCACAGATATTGCCATTAGGCCTAGCGTGCACGGGTAAGCTTTCCTCCGCTGGCGTTCTCGGCTTCAGTTTGCGCCACCTTCCATGTAACTTATACTTTCTCCAGAACTTTCGAACACTGAAGTCGCGCATTTTGCGTTGCCCGTAATAAATAATTTCGGAGAAGCAAAAAAAAAAAAAGAGTGATTCCGGTCTGCGACGTTGCAATGCCGGAGCTAAGACATGGACCTCACAATCCCCCCTCCCCCCCAACCAATGACGGTCTCGCGATGGGGTCACATAATTTAAATGCCCAGTTAGCACGATCGAAAGACGCGGTAAATCCAGCGTGTCCTTATTATGGGGGTGAAAATACAAAACCAGTGGACATTCCGCCGGAAAACACGAGGCCTTGGTTACCTGTCCAAACGATCACAATGACGGGCGGCGACGCGGCCGTGAGAGAGAAGCGCTCAAAACTGGTCAATAATCGCGTAAATTTACGATTTCATGAGCCATCTCGAGGTACTTCGACACACTTTCACTCAATTATCGTTCACATTTTGTTATGATTTTTTTATCCATGAAAGTAAGATTTTAAAGGATAATAAGATGAGCACAAAAACGAAATCGTAAATAAATAATTCAGAGGACACCCAAGCACTTTTTTGGGGTTGTGAATGCGAAAGCATGAATGTCGTTCTCCCGCTCCCTTAGTTCGTCTGCGGTATACTGGCGTGGACGGCCACGTTTCGCTACTGCCGAGGTTGCGGCCGCCGACGATATACAGGGTGTCACAAAAGAAAATTTACACGGTACTTTTTGCCGCAAAAATAAACTGGGCATCGCCGAACGCTCATTCTCCACCAAAAGGTAGAGCTAGAGGTCACAACCAGATGCCAAAGCTTCAGCCGAATCCGATAACTTAATCAAAAGTTATAAGTGATTTTCTGAAAATTTCAATGGGAAAATGGACGCCCATTTTTGCCCGTTTTCGGTTTTTGGTGCCATAGAGCCCCATGTGTTTGCAAACTCCGTCGGCCGCAATTTTCCCATTGAAATTTTCAAAAAATCACTTATAACTTTTGATTAAGTTATCGGATCGGGCTGAAACTTTGGCATCTGGTTGTGACCTGTACCACTACTTTTGGGCGGAGAATGAGCGTTCGGCGAAGCTTAGTTTATTTTTGCGGTAAAAAAGACCGTGTAAATTTTCTTTTGTGACACCCTGTAGATGCCTCGGGCGCCGCCATGTTCCTCGGCTCCGAGAGGAGCAGAAGCTGCCGCAGGCCCCCACCCCTCTCCGAAAACGCCTGACACGAGAGCGACGGCCGAGCACGCGCTCTCGTGAAGCGGCCGCCAATGGCTCTCTAAGGAGTCGTTTTGCTCAGCCAATGGGAAAATGGGCATTTCTTTCGCGTTTTTTCGCGGTTACAGACGCCGCCGGCACCGCTTCATGGGATAGTTAATGCTTTCGCATTTAAAAAAGCAATTTTTCGACCTGCATCTTCCTAAGTTGTAGATGACTCTAACGAAGCAAGATGACTCTAACGAAGCTGTAGATGACTCTAACGAAGTGTAGAGCAAGAAATTTATATGTTTACGGAGGCGTATACCTTTGTAAACACATAAATCGTACGCGCTCACGAAATCCGCATAATTTAGTGTATTTTGGCTCTTCAGTGAAAACAAAGAGCAATAAATGATATGAGTTCGTACTTTCTCTTAGGCATTTATTCAGTACAGAGAATATATGAAGACAAGAGAGAAGAAGCGCCAGGAAGCGTCCGTAAGTTGCACCTCGCTTACCGAACAATCCGCCTCTTGGCAAATTTGATTAATGCTTCCCAACGAGCGAAACTTGCCTTTGTTTTTCTATTTTTTTCGTATCTTCTGCTCTATTTCACTCAAAACGCAATCTAGAGAAATGGTTCCGGAAATTATTGCTTTTGAAGTGAGCATAAACTCTCTGGTGCCTCAGTCTAAAATATAAAACGTACTGTACGTTTGTCTCTACCGCAGAACCATTGAATAGTGAATGACTTCAATTTACGCAAAAACTTTACTCCATGACGCCGCTAAAAAAAAAAGAAATCGTTGTTGTGTGAGTGTTATTAAGACATGACCATGTTGAACGTCATTCTTAATGTCGCATAGCAAAAAAAAATGTTATTTTTTAAGTTTTAGTTTTACGTTTTCACATTATCGTTTTCACGGAATAACGATAAGCCCGTAGATCAGAATAATTATCTCTCCGCTTTTATTGTGAGAAAGTAAACACAAAGAATATTTTGAAGAGTTTTTTCGATCGAGTAAATACAAGAACCTATCAATTTAGTTTGATTACACAAGTTGATAACTGCACGGCCTTTCTGGTCCAACCACGTGGACGTGATTACCTGCCGCACATCCGAAATGTACAACGGTCATCAAAGCGTCATTCAATGTCCGACGAGCAGGAATGTAAAACATTTTCACCTGCCGCTGACATTTAACGCTGACATTGAATTATGGCAAAACAATCCGTATGAATGACAGCTTTACTGTGGTAATAGTGTACAAAATATGCAACGTATCAGAAGCAAATAGTTTGCAACGGGTGTTATCGACATAACCGCACATGGAAGACACAACACAACAGCAAACATAAAAGCAATCATTTTTATATACTTATTTCTAAACACTCAAATCTGCTTGTGGTTTCCTTTTAAGGTAAGCTGCATTCGCGATTGCACTTTTGACAAATTCTGGATGGTATACGTGCTTTACGAAGTGTAGAGCTTCTAACAGCCCTGCAGGTCATGATTTGATTTAACTGCGGTCACGTATTTTCAACCTCTTCAATTCACAAGTAGCGCGTCGGACAAACACCTAACCTGGCACAAGCATGGCAATCCTAGGTGACTAACTTGGGCCCAGTAGGTCTTGCTTTAAGGCGGTAGTTATTGCGAGAGCACTTTTCTTTTGCGTTCCTATGACTTTTCCCGCCACATAATTGATAAAGTGGCAGACTTGACCCAAAGATGTCAAGAACCTAAGAACCAGCAGTGAAGCCTAGATTTGGCACTTGTTTGGCGGATTATGGCCAAGATACTGAGATTCTGGACAAAGGATCTGAGTATCTTGTAGCATTTTAAAGCCCTGAATTCCCACATAAAAAAGTTACTTTCGCTCAAAGAACTGTGCTACCTGAATTGGCTTCAGGGAGGCCCGTGGAAATAAAAGACATGAACTCTTTTCAGGTTTTGGGAGGCTTTCATAACTGTTTCTTAGCTGCCGCCGCTTTTTAGTCGGCACAGGCTTTCGGCTTGGGCCGAAACCACTTAAAATAGGAATGCCCGTACTCTCGAATAGTTACGCTATTATATTATTGATTATTGAAAGCGGGCACAAGTTGGACACGAAGAATGATTCAGCGTTTAACCACTTCAATTCTAAGATAGTTGCAGTATTTAGCCGATTTTCATTTTTAAGAAATGTTTACTTGAGTCAGTTTCTATCCTTGGGGTGGTCTATTTACGTAAGGGGAGTTTCCAAGAAAAGAGAACCGGGCTTTTCGGCCCGGATAAATAAACAATGCATCGTAGAAAGCTCAAACTTCGTGAGAATGTGAAACAAGAGTTTGGGATAGAACGCGAAAGCTTGAGAAGATGACGTTGCCTCGATTCAATATAATCGAGAAAAACAAATTTTTCTATGAGCCGACGCCAAACTAAGCCTAATATCGTCAAAACAAGAAGTGTTATTATGAACGCAAGTGGGATTTATATCAGTGAAAAACACCTGTCAACGAAAAAGAGGATATTGATTTATTTCTTGCTGACAAGTGTGTTTCCCTGAAATGGAGGCTACAAACGCCCATAATTTTTATGTTTTTTTTTTTTTGCGAAGTTAGGTTTAGGTGGATTTTGGCTCATAGACAAAGTTCGCTCTTTTCAATTATCTTTCAATCCGGGAAACATAATTATCTCAATCACTCGCATTTTATACCAACCGCTAGCGTTACTTTCTCACAAAGTTTAAGCATTCTGCAATCCATAGTTTATTTGCCCGGGCCGAGAAACACGGTTCTTTTTTCTCGAGAACGCCCCCGTATTTTACCGTTAAAATTCTCCTTTTCATATTAGTGGCAAGAAATGTAGGTATACTTTCGACTTATATGCTTTGACTTGAGGGTGCTTTAACTAAGCAGCGCGCCTTCGCTGGCGTATTCAGACGGAATAGCAGTTGTGCAAAAGCATCCTGAGCCTTATCCCCTTTTTGTTTTGTCGGTCCCCTACTGGTAGCACTTTTGATCACTGGAGCGCATCTTAACGCTATACTCATAACGCATTAGATCGGTCCATGGCTCGAATAAAAATGGCCATGTGATGATTAACACTACGTAGATTCTGAGACACTGAACGAGGCAGATTTTTATTGTGAAGTATTACGAGGTATAGTAGCCGTTTCTTGCTACGTAAAATTTTCTCAAAAACAGTAGTAATTCATTCAAATTCAGAAATTTACATCATGAAAAGAAAGTGAAGATCTCTGTGCAAGTTCACTTTTGTCACACATTATATAGTTCTCTAGAGATTTCTTAATCTTTTCTCCGTCGGCACTCTGTGTGTTTGGAACAATTTTATTTTGTTAAATTTTATATTTATTTATATTTCTAGATCAAATCAATGTGAGGGGTTGTCATGTTTGTACGATATACGTACGCGTGCTACGCACTATGCACAGAAAAGTAGAAATCCACATCTGCGTTTTTTTGTTTCGTTTAGTTTTTTTTTGTCCTGTTGTATTTAACTTACATCGTCTCAACGTAAACCGCGTAGATTAAAGTCAGCGTCTAAATATAAACGTAGCCTTTCTAGTGAATGTTGAGGAAGCCTTTAAAATATCTTCACTATTCAGTCAGACCCTTGGTTCATCTATTAGCATTGTGTGAGATATAGTGAGAGATATATCAAACGCTGTAGGAAGAAGATTGATGGCATCTCAGTTCCCCATTTTTTTAGAAAAAGACGTATCATACTGCTAGTGTGGCTATATCAGCTTCAGAAATATTCAAATATGCTTTTTAATTCCTACAGGACTGCTTCATGAAGATCATCGGTGGAATGCAGGTGGCGTGACTTCTTGGAAATATATTGAGACTGCTCCAAGGTTACGATACACAATAAAAAAAAAAAACGTATTTTATTTTAATATTTTTTTTGTTCTCAGGTCTGTGGATCACGTATCAACACAGTTTAATTATTCCAATTGACGATTATAAACTAGATAATGTTTAAGACAACACAAACAAAACCTTTCTTAAAAAAACCTAGATCAAACTTCTCATACAATGAAGAAATGAATAAAGTAAAGCATGAACGACTTGACAAACAAAATCACCCAGAATCCAGGACCAAGGAGATTACGGTACGCCTAGACCCCTCAAACTCGAATTAATTGCTTCACAGGTCTTACCGGCGGTTATAGCTAAATCACTTGGCTGAAAAAATAATGTATGAAAAATCTACCAGACATCAGTGTGAAGGTGTTGACGCACTTTCATCGATTGTTTATATTTTTTTCATACATTTACTGACTCATCAATATTTATCACTAAAAAAAAAAATTGGAGCGTCGGAAATTGTAAAATACGTTCATGTAATGAAAACAGTCAATTCCAGGAAGTCGTTAATACTAACCTCGTAATCTAAAATATGTGAAAAAAACAACATAACTGCATGACATTTGGGTGCACGAATTTCTGCTTTGAATCGAAAAACTCAGTTAAGGCTGGCTATAAAGAGAGGTGTGGGAATCACCGGCTTCTCCCAGCGGCCGATATTGATCCTCCAGTTTAATCCTCATTGTATCATCTGTAAACCGAAAGCAGCGCCCCAGCTGGCAAACCAGTAAATTATTTGGGAATTTTGTATTAGATAAATCAATGCAGTCAGAAAATATAATAAAATAGAACTAGTCGTGCCCCCATTTTCGACTGAAGAATACCTCTACAGAGAGGAAGGGAATGCTAAATCTGACCAATTTGGCATTCTTGTGTATTTTTTTAAATATTTGATGTGCATGAAGGTACTCCTTCCAGCATGCTACACAGGCTACGCTTATGAGAATGAAGCGCGGAACGTTCTCACCTGTCTGATCGTCACACCTCCCATTCTAGCCCAGTGTTTCACAGTGTCATTTCATGCTTCATCACTGCAAAACGAACTAGCATGTTCTGGCTTAAACCATTATTCTCACAACCCTACGAAAACGAACTAACAAAACAGTTTCCCCCGGCACAAAAGTGTTCGCCTTCGTGCCATGAATTCGCCATAGGTTCGCCAGGTCGAGGAATACAGTAAGCTCCTACAGAGTAATATAGTAAACGTAAAGAGTGAACACATGGGGCCCTTCGCGGCCAAGATAAGTTGCTCCATCGAGTAAAGATTGCCACGCGCGCAGCTGGCCAAGTATGACAGCGCTGCCGTGGCCTAACGGTTACCGTACTTGCCTCCCACGCGAAATGCCAGGGTTCGATTCGTGGGAGTAACTCGTCTTTTATTTATTCTTTCAGTTTAATGTTCTGGTGGGTTCGAGAGACGTTGTTGTTCATTTTAGGTCCCGATGTTCTACGCGTCAGACCTTCGCAAACACGATTATTCCAGAAGCCCACGCGTGTACATAGGGGCTTCGCGTGGCGAAAGCCAGACAGTCTCGCCCGCGGCGTTCGATCCTGCTGCTGCGCCGACTGGCGACTTGCGGCCGCTCTTTTGTCATCCTGCCGCTTCATTTTTAGGTTTTTGGGCTGGGATTCGCCGACCATTCCAAGAGCTCGTTTGGTGAGAAATATCCGGAAACACTTAGAGATTGTTCACATGTTACATCATTATTATCGTGCGCGGCAGCCCCAGCCCTCACCAGGACATCGCCATCCTGGTTTGGGCATATTGGGGCCGCGCGAGCGCGTTCCAAGTTCCGCAACAGTTTTAGCATAGTTCCTGGGCTTGGGGTGCGCATATCAATACTTTACGTTGGGGCGCTTTTTATCTTCAGCAATAAAGTTGTTTTGTTCAGGGCCAGTCACACTGAGGCAACACGACGGCGACAGCAACAGAACATGTTGTCTAACAGTCAGAAAAAGCTGTTGCTCGGTCCCGGTGTTGTCTAAGAACGTTTTTGCATCGCGGCAACAGCAGCACGGCATGTGCTACAACGGAAATGTTGCCTCGGTATGACAGCATTCGGCAACAAAAACAGCAGCAACTTTTTTTGGATGATGTGTGTTTCCCAGATCGGTGGATGAGCGAATTTCGTTCTGTCAACACGTCAATACAGATATTCTCGATGGAGAGACTGGTTCACGCGTCAGCAAACGCGTCCTGCCTCATATAAACGGCTTGGAAAAGCGTTGTTCTGTACGATAATTAAAGGCTGGCGTGCAGCTAAAGACTGTCATGAACGTTTTTACTCCGCATGTTACAGGAAACCTGTTGTCAGAAAATGGTGCCTGAATTACTGGTCGTGAACGATTAAGATTGGTGTTAAGAATTATAACTTCCGAGAGATTGCTAATGACATCAGTGCGAGAGAAATAAAATGGCATGCCTTCTCCACCCGCTCATAAAGTATAATAGAATCCAGGAAATCCATGATTAAAAACTCGAAGCTTTTAAAACAGCCGCTCTGATCATGCTTGTTCCTTGGAACTTGGAAGCAGCTGCTACCAAACAACGTAATTGTGTCAAAAATCCCCAGGACATTTTGCAGATGAAGCGAATCCGGCATTAGCGAGCGATAGGCAAATAAACAGCGTTGAAAAGTAGCTATTCCACCAGAATGTTATGAAGGCCGATACCGTCCCGGTTTTTTCGCAGTCAGTTCAGCTGAACACCGCGCTGCAAAAGACGCTTTTTAGAGGTACTGTCCGTACTAACTCAATTTTTTACACACTAGAAATAGGAACTTCTATGAAAGAAAGAAGAACCCACGACGAAACACTTCATACGGTAGGAGCAAATTCCAAACATACATCAGCGATCTCAGTTTCCTCGGTTAGGGCTATCTGCTTTGTCAGCGAATGAAGAACACTTTGATAAGAAAGAGTGGGAAATATTCGCTTGTAATCAAGTTTTCTAATTCACAATCACTCATGATGTTGTCCCGATGCTGATTTCCGGCCCTTCGAAAAGCGCACTGGCGCTTTGTGGAGTCACATTTCCAGCGACGCCGCGCCACGCCGCACGAGACGAAAGGTAAACAATCAGGCTGGCGGAGTTTGCCTCGTGTCCCAGGTCACGCCGTCAGCGCGGTGTAAGAGGGTGGTCGGACCACCGAATCGGCCAACATGGTTGCCGGGCGACAGCAACAGCGCTTGCGACTGTTGTTGTTGCCGCGATGTGGCAGGGTCCTTGAGAGCGTTTTTCCTCCTGTTGTCAGATAGAGTTGTATCAAATGTTGCCTCAGTGTGACAGGGTCTTTAGATGTGTGCAGAAATGAAGACAAAGGCTTGCCTTTGTCTCCACTGTACTCGTCGAACGCGTTCATCTGCGTAAGCACTTGCGCCGTATCCGCCAATCCGCTGTAAAACTACGTTCGACCATGAGTGAAGTGGAAGACAAGAGACAGTTAAGAGCCAGGTCTACCCGCTAATCCCAGTCCCAGCCAGAGCCCGCGGCCGTTCGACGTTCCACAGGGCTCCACCTCAATTTCTCTCCCTCTGTTTCTCTGCACATAGCAGTATGTCTTTTGTCTGCTGCAT
>JAZHYW010016739.1:0-21672 GCA_037355805.1 Ixodes ricinus
CAGGTAGCACCAAACATTGTAGTAACGTTATTTTATTGTTGCGTATGTTTAAATAACGTTATGTGTTATACCTGAACATTAATGTAACGTTCAAGTTAAACATATTATGTTTTAGTTGTATTTGAAACATTAGTATAACGTTCCAGTAAAACATATAATGTTATATGTTGTGTTATTAACGTTAATGTAACATCACATATGTAACTGTCAAATAACGTTAAAAATAGAACATTCAAATAATGATTTTGGAACATGTATTACTAACGTTATTTCTGTGTTAATAATGAAACGTTAATGTAACATCACATACGTAACTGTCAAATAACGTTAAAAATAGAACATTAAAATAATGATTTTGGAACATTTATTACTAACGTTATTTCTGTGTTAATAAGAAAACGTTAATGCAACTTTATTTGTAGAACAATAAAATAATGTTAAAAATAAAACATTCAAATAATGATTTTAGAACATATATGTCAAACGTTACTTCCGTGTTAATAATGAAACATTAATGCAACTTTATTTGTCAAACAATAAAATAATGTTAAAAATATATGTTCGCCGGTTCCTTTTTTTTTCGCCCGATTTTTTAAAGTTTTTTCTGGAAAGTACTTTACCTGCCCGGTGATAGTTGCAAGGAGGTACAGGGAGAAGAAGATTAAGTACGGGAGAGAACGGAAAGAAGAAAAAAAAGAAACTTTTTTCTCAATTAATTAATTCAAGGCTAGGTGGCGCAAGCTACCGCACATTATAAAGGGAACAGTCAATATTCATCCATCCGCGTTCCCGCCACTGCAACGCTGCGCTACTGCCGCTGGTTTCGCCGGTTCGATTCTCTTCGAGCGAACTTCTGGGACAGTTTGAACTTGAATAGCTTGAACCGGTTTGAACTTTGAGTTACTTTGATTTCGGTTGAGCTACGTCCAGCAGCGTCCACAGTAGTGACTGCCGACTGATAAAGCGGACAACCGAACAGCTCGTGGACGGCGGGACTCGAGAACCGTAAGTAACCACCTTTTTGATAACCACGTTGTGCACGTGCTTATTTTCTTGAAAACAATCTGACGTAAGCTGGTATCCTGTCGTTCTCTTTGTTTCAAAAGTAACAAGAGGGGGAAAAATCAAGTGGCATAGAAAACTATTACATCGTCTGTGCAACCGGTAAAAAAGAAGAATTGCCGAGAGCGTGCGCGACCATCTTGCAGATATTTTTCCGAACTCGGTTTTTGTGGCGGCGGATAGGGATTTGATGGTCGACAGAGCAGTCAACAGCGACAACGGAGCGAAAGAGGTTTTAAACAGTGCTACCCAACGGTTTCAGTGAACTTTGCGTGGACACAGATTCAGAGTCGGGTGGTACTGAAACCCGGTCGTTCAGCTTAAGTGAAGGTCCTTTGAGCTTGGCAAGCGAGCTAGCGACATGGGCTAGGTCATCAGTGCGACGGTGTGCCCAGCACTTTCTTTGCGATTTTGGAAATTCTTCGTGAAATTTCGGCAAATGCTAGTGAGAGGTCTGGTCCCACATGGAGACACGACTGTGTTTGTTTTGACTGTTGCAAAAGCTGAAAATGTCAGTCCGCACAGATATGTACAATGGCAAGGAGGGCAGGAGAACGTTTCGAGAACCTTGTTTGAAAACAGGTGCAACTCGCACTACTTTTTCAACAAAAATGTTTGCTATGACAACTGCCCACATTATCTCTCCGTCACACCTGCAAATCTTTGACGAAGGGCTGAATATTGAACTAAGCGAAGTAAGTTCAGGAAAGCATGCTATACCTTGTTAACAAGTTTAGGTGTTTTGCGTTTAGTATTGTCTTGTTTTGTTTGCAGGCAAAGAAGTCCTAAGCATCGTGTCCTAAGCAGGAAGTGCTGGTGCGGAGCTCAGCTCTCGAAAGATGACATTCGGTGTTTACTTTTATTTTATCCTTTAAGGAGAATTTATTCATGAGTATTTTCCACCTGCTTAGTATGGCAATAATGTTTTTTTTTTATATATTGTTTTCATCTAGTCATCGGTTGTGGACATTTCTTTTAAAGCCTTTTCCTAATCATGTGTTCTAGACATATTTTTAAGCTTTTTATAGCTCTATTTTCACTTTTGCAACTCAAACATTTATAGCTGCTCGGCATGAGAATGCGGAGGGCTCAAACTCCTCTGAAACGCCTTGCGGTTGGTGTAGGATGTGAAAGTTTGAGAACATTTAATAAAATGATAATAAAGAGAAACAATTTTGGTATGAAGCGAGTCCACTGTAAAACCGTAAGATGACATTTTAGTTCTTGTGGCATTCATTTCAATGAGAAAGTTTGTGAGCAGGAAAGATAATCATGCTTTATTTCATGATGACAAGCTTTTTCCACCAAAATTAGTGCTACATGCATTCCCGGTGCTATTTTTTATGAACCGCAAATTAGGCTTAAGATGGACGTTAGCTCATAGAGAAATTTACTTTTGTCTTCATTATTTTTTGATCCATGTAATGTAGTGTTCTCAAACTTTTGCACCCTACTCCAATCGCCAGGGCTACATTCCACCAGAGTTTGAGCTCGTTGTGATGTCTAGTTTATTTTTGCGGTAGAGAAACACTGTTGAGTTTTCTTGCTCCTTTCTTTAATTTTGTGAGCTTCATGAACCCAGTTTACAGGCCTTGAAGCTTTTTCGAGAGTGTGACATTTTTTCATAATTGTTCACTTCCTTTTTTAATTATTTTTGTTTAGAGGAAAAATCATTTTAACTGCGTAGCCTAGCAATATTGTTGCTGCTCATGTACACTTCCATGGTTCAAATTTGGAGAGTCAATAAATGTATTCATAAACATGTACCAAACTGTTTTCTTTTCACAGCAGGGGTAGGCTGCAAATAATCACCTGGGAATCATCGTGTAAGGCGCAAAAAACAACGGACGGAAGAGAGAAAACAGACAATCAGGCGCCACTTACAACTATATTTGAAAAGTGCAGAAAGAAAGGAATACATACATCGTCATCTTCATCACGTTCACGCATGCGCTTAGCCATGTGATATACGCTTCATCTAACACATGGCTAAGCGCATGCGTGGACGTGATGAAGATGGCAGTGTATGTATTCCTTTCTTTCTGCACTTTTCTAATATAGTTGTGAGTGGCACCTGTTTGGCTGTTTTCTTTCTTGTGTCCGTTGTTTTTTGCGCCTTACACCATGATTTCCAACGTTCACCAACTAGCCCAACTACAAGTTCTTCTACAGTTAATCACCTGTATACATGCTTGTTTGTGCTGTGCTAAATCTGGTGATAGTCGTATCCCACACTTTTACCAAGGAAACACTTTTTTCTTCAATTAGTGGTTTGTCGAGTGGGATTATGGCTAATCTGACTAAATTAATTTCTATGATTATTCCTCCCCAGGAAAGTTTGAGGCGCACACAGCTGTTTATATTCCAAACAAGTGTCTTTCTATATTTATGCTTATAGCTGTTGTCACAAACAAGCTTTCTGATGGTTTAGTGTCAATATTTTACATTATTATGCCTCTCACAAACACACTCTGTTCAATTACTGGGACAACCAGTATATGGCCAAACAGATTTGACAGGTTTGGGAGAATGATAAACATAGATCAACTTATGTTTGCTTGTTTATCATTCTCTGCTTAGATCTCACTTGAAACTTTGGATGAAGAGTGCAAAAATATTACAATAATCATAAATTAAAAGGCCACTTGGAGTAGAATCCTTTTCTGACATATGTGTACAGACGTGGAAAGATTCAACGAAGCCACAGGAGCCTGAGGCCTCGAGATACTCGCGCACTTCATGACGGTAGCGAAAAGAACTAGTATCGATGGCTGCCGCAGCTAGCTGTGAAATTAGCTGCTGTCAACATCCGGTTATATAACCTGCTTTGCCGCCCTGCTACTATACTAACAATCATTCGCCTAGAGAGCGGCACTCCCTACACTGCGTCTCGATAAGGCTGGTTGTCTGTATCGAGTAAGCTGATCGTGTGTACTTGGAATTGTGGAATGCAACAAAGTGTCTTTCCTTTTTGTTTTCGCTACAGTTTCAACGACGCACAATAAGCTTTGATTCACATCTTGACAACCATATTGAACCAAAAGCATGCATCGTTGCAAATAAAGTTCTCGAAAAGCGCATTGTCTGTTCAGCTGACTAAACATTGCAATGTCAGTGTACAGTGCGCCACTTTAGGCAAACGACTGTCAGTACGGCAGCAGGGCAGGTCATATAACTGGATGTTGATAGTCGCTAATCTCGCAATCTGCCAGTACTTGGAGGGGTAGTTCCCCCACGCCAACGGCGTGACGCGCGCACATAGTTCGAGGCTGCACGCTACTGTGGCTTTGTTGGTTTTTTTCACGATTGTATCAGCAAAAAGCGCAGCTAGCTTGGTTAGTGTTCACGAAAAAAAAATGCAAGTGCTTTTATGGAAAAATGTTTGGAGGGTCTGTTCAGAGCCACGAAGACAAACCGTACATGTGTGTTTTTTTTAGTATTTTCACTGGTGTGGAAAATTGAAATGTTTAAGTTAATCTGTTGTTTTTAAAAAGCTTAATAATGATCGTGCCTCACATTTTCGTGTTCATTGCAAAGCCCCCATCTTCTGAGTAAACAATACTCAATTATGCTAGGGTGTCATTGCTGTGTAGAATTGTTTTGGCTCACCATATACTGTTTCAGGGAGCGTTAATGCTTGTGAAACGGAAGAGAATGTTACTACACTGGTGAAATGTCTGCAAAGTTTGGAGGAACACTTCTGAATTATTAAGGCAAATATATACTGTGTGTAGGGCACATCTGAACTAAGGCTCTTCAAACACTTTAACTTGACTGTGTTGCAGGGCTTGCACCTTGGTAAGACGACTGAGTTACCGTACGTGACAGGTGTTGCCATGGTAATTCACCGTCTCTCGGCAACAGCTTGGCAATGCAGTCAAACACAACTGTCTGAACCAGTCTTTCACAGTATATATCTGTCTTCATGGTCCAGAACGTTCCTCCAAACATTTTTCATACATTTTGCTGTAGTCGGGGACAGGTCAAGAACCAAGTGGAAGCTTCTCCCACCTCTTTCCTCTTTAGCAGAGCGAACGCTGGAGAGGAGGCGACCTCCTCTCCAGCGTTTGCTCTGCTCAAGGGGAAAAAGGTGGGAGGAGCTTCCACTTCGTTCTTGACCTGTCGCCGACTATAGTGTGGTAATAACATGTTTTACGAATGTTAATATAACGTTTACCAGAACATTACTTTAATGTTTTGTAAACATTATATTTCTATTGTAATAACGCTACGTAAAGGATTTGTTTATGTTTCACAAATGTTATTGCAATGTTTACAGTAACGTTATGTTACTGTTTTCCTGACATTATATTTACGTTGCAAAATTGTTTTCTAAGTGTTCAAATAACGTTTATCAAAACGTTATAAGAACGTTCGGCCAAACGTTCAGATAGCTTTATACAGGCGGACATTAAGAACATTCCTCGAACGTTTGGGACGAACATAAAATTAATGTTATTCTAATGTTTTCGTGTTACCTGGGTAGTTCTATCGCTTTGCCTGAATCGCGATCTCCTGCGCGAAACCAGAAAGCCGTGAACCTATGCTTACCGTCACAGCGCGACTAGATTCTTCTTATTTTCAAAATTAGTACATAATGTAGCTGGAAAGAAACCTTCAATTCTGCTGTTGCTGAGAGTTCATGGACATGCTTATGCATCGGTGTTTATAAACGTTTCATTTGAGGATCCCGTGCTGACAAGTGTGTCTTTTGTCAAGAACTGAAAAGAGCAAAGTCGAGATGGGCCGATTGCCGGAGCGAGTCGATCAGTGATTCAACGATTGAAAATCGATACACGAGCATGTTTTAACTTTCAGCAACAAAAATTGAAGGTTTTTTCCATCTACATTATATACTAATTTTAAAAATAAGAATATAGTCGCATTTTGACAGTCAACATAGGTTCACAGCTCTCTTGTATCACGCAGGAGATTGCGATTCAGGAAAACCGAGAGGACTACCTTTTCGACAATTTCCAGCCACACCCGGTGACGGAAATCAGCCTTCAACTAAGCGTTGTAGCTGATAAAATTGAGTCATTGTCAACACTTCAAAATATCAATATTAAGATAAATTCATTTACAAAAGTTCCAAGCTGAAACAGCAATTATCACAAGAAAACTTGCACGCACCTTGCAAGCGTACCCCATGTTCATTGACAGTGCAGCGTTAAGTTTGGTGCACGCTCCATTCACAAAATGTTCCGAGCACAGTTGAAAGGATGGCGTCGGGGAAAAGTTTTTTGGTTTACGGACGTAACCAATCAATTGCCGCCAGAGATCGGGGTCTTGTGAAAACAGCTGCACTCACCTTGCCGGATTCCATGGAAGCTACATAGGTCCTCAGACAGTATTCAAAGCTTTTTGTGTTTCTTTTGTCACTACTCAATGCGCGTTTTTCTTTTTCCTTCCAACCTTCACAATGAAGTACTGCCTGTGGCGCAACATATACAGGATTTTGTATAAAGATTCAGTGCCCCAGTCGAAAAAGAACTCTTTATACTCTTCGCAAGCAACATACTCAAGACAGACTCTACTTCTAAAGGCGCGCGTCAGGCAATGTTTCGAGTAGTTTCCGAGGAAGAAATTCGAACTTGAATCCAACCTCCCACAGTGGAAGCGAATACGAGTGGCAAAACGCTAACGGGTACCTTTAGCAGTCATAGGTTCCGCAAAACACACCGCCCAGCTAGGTGGTACCAAGCCGCCACCTGATTTGCAGAAGCCAAGCCTTGTCCACCGATCTACGAGATAAAGCTCCCTGATACACTCACCAAGTGCCTCGCTTGCCGCCCCCCTCCCCTGCCTCCGGTGGGACCTTTGCCTCTGGGTGAGTTCCAGCAATCTGACTGCTCGCTCAGTGACAGGTTGGTTCCGGGACTTCCTTGGCAAAAGCTCGAGGGTCATCCAATGCGGAAAGCACGTGTGCGACAAGGAACCGCACACGTTCGCTTTCACGCCGACAGCACACACAAGAACACGTCATAAACGCTCCGAACAGAAAGAACTGAAAAAGTAAAACGAATGGGCGAGCACTCAACAATTAGACTCAAATCCACAGCTGGTTCCATAGGGCACGGCGGCACCTACGACACTTCATTTTCCAAGAACGTTCTTCGATGTTTTTTTCCGAAAGTCTGAAAGCGCCCGCTCGCTCTTGTTTTTGTGTTTTGATAGTTTCGATACAATGGCGATAGAGATGCGGCGATAGTCGTTGCTCGCGGTTCCGACCAAACTCATTTGACGCAACATGAACGTGCTTGTTTTAGTCGACTGAAATTCAAACTTTCAAATACAGAAAGTTGTTTTAAGGTTTATATAATTATTTGTAATAAACCAGCTGGTTGTAGTGTATTGTGTACTAAATTGAAGCTTGGCTTCGTTTCATTTTAACATGGCGGCCACCACCATTTTCTCGAGTGCCGCCCTTGGTGCCACCCGTGCTCGACCTACTCGTGCGTTGGTTGTCCTGTTATCCACCTCCTGCGATGCGCATCAGCCACAAACATGCTGTCTAGATACTATGGACCCACCGGAAAAAAATCTCCAGTCTTCTTGGAATTAAGGACCCCACCAGGGTTGCTCGGACGTCGTCGGCACCCACGAACCGACTCAGTGAGCCTCACGTCGTTTGCTTGGTTCCTTCACATTTCCGGCGACGGATCCCCCAGCCCTGGCCTCAGCCTTACATGACCTAGCTGGTGAAAAACAATCTACGACAACGCGGCGTCTTTGTAATGCGATTACTACGATCAGTGGCTCTTAAAACCTCTGTAGCCACCTTCAATGATGAGCTCTTCGATGTGAACGCTCTTACCTTCAGAGTGTTTAGACTCTCCGAATGGTTCTTCTACAAGCGACGCTGCGAGACGCGAGCCTTCTGCGTTGTTTCAACTCGCAGTATGATTCTCAAAATGGGCACATGGTCCCAAATGAGCTGCTGCACCTTCACTCACGCCCCGAGACGCATCCCACGTCAGTCCTATCGGTATGTAAAACGAGGATGCAGGATTCGGTTTATGGCGGTCACCCTGTCGATTGATACAGTGGAGCACGCTACTTACGGAAAGGATCGTGCTAAGAACTCTAGGTTTGTGCTGGTCGTGGTATTTTTCCGATTACCCTTTTGGCGACGCTGGAGCTGGAACCTCCCACAAGCATGGCAAGGTGCTGTTATACTGTGCGTGCTGCCCGGCTTCCGTGACCGAGTCCTGCCACTTGCCCAGCGAGCCACTGGTGCTCATTAACACTAGAATTAATTAAATGTGTGCATAGTAGAACCCTTCAAGTTGAGTCGCTCGGAGTGCAGTGTATACCATGGAACTATTTCCAGTGGCCCAAGTGCTCAACCGTTTGATGGGACAGTGTGCTCAGTCCAGTTGTTCTCAACATGCTTATTAATCGTGATAATGCCTCCTCCAAACGACTCCACTGCTGTTACGGATTACCTGATGCTGGTGCTCGGACATTGGCTAGACTTCTGGCCCTTCACTGGCAGGCCAGAGGTGATCTCAAGTGTGGCCCTTTAGTGGGTCGTCTTATTATGCCTCATAGACAACGTTGTGGAACTGCAAGGTCACGGGACAGCACTGAAGGGAGTTGTTTGCAAGAATTGTGCCGGTGCCTTTCAACCGTTTCTTACCGTAGAGCAACAGCATTCCTTCTTGATGTGGTCTTCACTGTTCTGGCAATCCCTTTATGTGCACTCACGCAGAACCCCCTAACAATCGTCGCAAGCTCGAAAACATCTGTAGACAGGCAACTTGCCACCTTCACTGCCAGTGAGGTAGAGCAGTGCCTATGTGCTTTACTGTGAATTATGAACTTTTACTTAATTTCTATTCAGTGTTTCCCCCACCCCTTTAATTTGTTCCTTTTGCAGGGCACTGTAGGTTTCTTGGTACAGTCTTTGGCCTCTTTACTATAAGGAATTACTTTTAGCAGGATTAAACGATAAAAGCACTTTTAATGCTTTTAGACTCTACTATGGTACTCTTAGGCACACAACTGTATACTATTTTATTCAACCTAACAAAAAAGGGTTTTATGTCGGTTAGCTAAGGAACGGACACAAATTCCGTCAGAATTACAACAAAGTGTTTGTAAAATTACGGAAATTTTCTACAGTGCAGGGACTCGTCGAGAGGGGGCGGAGTTGCCCTGATTGTGCCGTTTCAGTTCACATGCCAACAACGAAGGAACCTCGGACACAAAGTTGCATGGATGCCAGCCTTCCCACAGCACCAGCACAACATTGTACATTCCCTACATACAAAGTGCAGTAAATATATCATACATATATACTAATTCAGATAAGGGAAAAGAAAAAAAAACCTTTATTATTTTGGGACACTGAGACGTTTATTCTGGCCGAATGAAACAAATATTATGTTTGCCAATTTTATTTTCTTCCCATTCCACACGGTATTTAGTCGCAATAAACACCAGATATGCCCAGAATCATTTCTGATCAATTAGAAAAAAAAAGCATGACGGAAATTTCTTTATAAGAAAAAAAAAACTTTTTATTTATTTAAGGACGCGCATGTTTCTATACTTTCAGATAATTAATCCACCACCTTCGGGCATGTCTGTAGTAAATCGTAGCGTGATGCAGGTCACTTCAAGAGTGCCAAGGAAATATAGTGAACACCTTAGAAGGGTCAAGCTGGCAAGCCGAGAGACTGACCGTTTATGAAGAAGGGACGAAAGGTCTGTCGTGATACACATCATTGCTTTACTTATCCACAAGCTCCATAGTCGACATAATCACCACCTCTCCCCTCAGACCTTCCTGGTAAATGGAAGTGAATCTATTTATGTGAAACAAAAAAGAAGTGCAACAAGTACATTCTATTTATGGTCCTCTTTCAATGGACCACATTTTGCATATAGGTTTCCAAGATTTTCCGTTTTCGGAGTTAGCAGCTGCTACAGAAAAGCTTAATCGAAACGCTTTCATCTTTATAGGGCAAAATACATGAAATGCAAAAAAGTGGCATAGCATATATTTTCATTTTCCTTGCCATTTTTTGTACCTTCACGCTACATTTCAATAAAATCTGAAACTAAAATAGTGTACTACATTTTCTTACAACATTTGCAAAAATGTTATACTCTTTTCAAAACGTTATACTAATAAATTGTTACTGTACGTGGTGTTTCATTGTAAACTTCAAAATAATGTTAAAGACACAATATTGTCAAATAATTTCTTGAATGTTCGTATTTGGAACAATTATTCGAAGTTTGAAAAACAGATATGTGATCAAACCAATACATTATTTCAGTGTTACTATTTGTAACATTTATTTACTATTTTGCATTGAATGTTATGTTTCCTTGTAAACTTCAAAATAACATTGGAAATATATGTTAAAATGTTATTTTGATGTTACTTCCTGCAACATTATTTCATGGTTCTGCATTCACTGTTACTATAATGTTTCATTGTAAACTTCAACATAATGTTATGAGCATAATGTTACTAAATTTTACTTTAATGTTAGTGCTCATAACATTGCTTTACAGTTATGTATTGAATGTTGTTATAACGTTTTGTACACAACAATATTGTTGTATGTTTAATTTGAACGTTACACTAACATTGAGAACATAGCTAAAACGTTGTATGTTCTATTTGAACGTTGCTGTAACATTTACACCTAACACAAAACGTTATTTCAACTTACACAACAAAAAAGTAATGTTATTATAATGTTTTGTGCCACCTGGGATAAAATGCAGCAGACAAAAGACATAGTGCTATGTGCAGAGAAACTGAGGGAGAGGAATTGATGTGAGCGCTGGGGAACGTGAAAACGGCGAGCTCTGGTTGGACTGATTAGTGGGTAGACCTAACTCTAACTGTCTTTGTCTCCACTTCACTCATCGAACGTGTTTTACAGCGGATTGGCGGGATACGGCGTAAGGCTTACGCATTTAAACGGGTTCGACGAGTAGAGTGGAAACAAAGGCAGCCTTTGTCTTCATTGCACACATCTAAAGACCCTGTCACACTGAGGCAACATTTATACAACTCTATCTGACAACAGGAGAAAAACGCTTTTCCGGCGACCCTGCCACATTGCGGCAACAAGAACAGTCGTGCAACACGTTGCTGTCGCCCGGCAACCATGTTGGCCGATTTGTGGTCCGACCACCCTCTTACACCGCGCTGACGGCGGGACCTACACGAGGCAAACTCCGCCAGCTTGATTATTTAATTTCGTTCGTGCGCGGAGCGGCGTCGCTGAAAATGTGACTCTACAAAGCGCTAGTGCGTTCGAAGGGCCGGAAATTAGCACGGGACAACATCATGAGTGATTGTGATTAAAAAACTTGATACAAGGAATATTTTTCACCCTTTTTTATCAAAGTGTTCTTCATTCGGTGCCAAAGCAGATAGCCCTAACCGAGGAAACTGAGATCGCTGATGTATGTTTGGAATTTACTCCACCGTATGAAGTGTTTCTGTCAGGTTCTTTCTTTCATAAAATTCCTATTTCTAGTGTAAAATTGAGTTAGTACGGACAGTACCCTAAAGCGTCTTTTGTATTGTGGTGTTGAGCTGAACTGACTGCGAAACCGACGGTATCGGCCTTCATAACATTCGGTGGAATAGCTACTTTTCAACGCTGTTTATTTGCCTATCGCCTGCTATGGGATCGCTTCATTCCACAAAATGTCCTGGGGATTTTTGACACAATTAAGTTGTTTGGTAGCAGCTGTTTCCAAGTTCCAAGGAACAAGCATAATCAGAGCGGCCGTTTTAAAGCTTTGAGTTTTTAATCATGGATTTCCTGGATTCTATTATACTTTATGAGCGGGTGAGAAGGCATGCCATTTTATTTCTCTTCCACTGATGTCAGTTAGTCTCTCGGAAGTTATAATTTTAACACCAATCTTAACGTTCACGACCGTAACTGTGACCATTTCGACAACAGCTTTCCCGTAATTACGGAGTAAAACATTCATGAAGTTTTTTAGCTGTACGCCAGCCTTAATTATTGTGAAACAACGTTTTCCAAGCCGTTTATATGAGTAAGACGTTGTTGATAGGGAACTAGCTCCTCCATTGAAAATATCTGTATTGACGTGTTGACAGAACGAAATTCGCTCATCCACCGATCAGGGAAACACACATCGTCCAAAAAAGTTGCTGCTGATTTTGTTGCCGAAAGCTGTCATACCGAGGCAGCATTTCCATTGTAGCACAAGCTGTGCTGCTGTTGCCGCGATGCAAAAACGTTCTTAGACAACACCGGGAGCGAGCAACAACTTTTCTGACTGTTAGACAACATGTTATGTTGCTGTCGCCGTCGTGTTGCCTCAGTGTGGGTGGCCCTGAACAAAACAACTTTATTGCTGAAGATAAAAAGCACCCCAATGTAGCATTTATATGCGCACCTCAAGCTCAGGAACTATGCTAAACTGTTGCGGAACTTGAAACGCGCTCGCGCGCCCCCATATGCCCAAACCAGATGGTGATGTCCGTGAGGCTGGGGCTGCCGCTATGACGATAATAATGATGTAACATAGAATAATTTAAGTGTTTCCGATATTTCTACCAACGAGCTTGAATGGGGCGAACTTGTGCCCAAAACCAAAAATGAAGCAGAGGATGACAAAAGAGCGTCGCGGGCGTCGAAGTCGGCGCAGCAGCAGAATCGAACGCTGGGGCGAGACTGTCTGGCTCGCCACGCGAAGCCCCTATGTACACGCGTGGGCTTCTGAAATAATCGGCGTAGAAGGTTCGACGCGTAGAACATTCGGACCTAAAATAAACAACAATGTTCTCGAATTCACCAGAACATTAAATTGAAAGTATAAATAAAAGACGAGTAACTCCCACGAATCGATCCCTGGCATTTCGCTTGGGAGGCAAGTGCGGTAACCGTTAGGCCACGGCCGCGCTGCCTACTTGTCCAGCTGCGCGCGTGGCAATATCACTCGATGGAGCACTTGCCTCGGCCGCGAAGGGCCCCATGTGTTTACTCTTTACGTTTACTATATTACTCTATGGAGCTTACTGTATTCCTAACCTGGCGAACGTATGGGGAATTTATGGCACGAAGGCGAACACTTTCGTGCCGGGGGAAAACTGTTTTGTTAGTTCGTTTTTGTAGGGTTGTGAGAATAATGGTTTAAGCCAGAACATGGTAGTTCGTCTTGCAGTGATGAAGCATGAAATGACACTGCGCAACGCTGGGCTAGAGTGGGAGGTGTGACGATCAGACAGGTGAGAACGTTCCCGCGCTTCATTCTCATAAGCGTAGCATAAGCGGCATGCTGAAAGGAGTACCTCCTTGCACTTCAAATATTAAAAAAAAAACACAAAGAATGCCAAAAAATTGGTCAGATTTAGCATTCCCTTCTTCTCTGTAGAGGTATTCTTCAGTCGAAAATGGGGGCACGACTAGTTCTATTTTATTATATTTTTGACTGCATTGATTTATCTATACACAATTCCCAAATAATTTACTGGTTTGCCAGCTGGGGCGCTGCTTCCGGTTTACAGATGATACAATGAGGATTAAACTGGGGGATCAATATCGGCCGCTAGGAGAAGCAGGCGATTCCCACACCTCTCTTTATAGCCAGCCATAACTGAGCTTTTCGATTCAAAGCAGAATTCGTGCACCCAAATGTCGTGCAGTTGTGTTTTTCTTTACATATTTTAGATTACGAGGTTAGTACTAACGACTTCCTGGAATTAACTGTTTTCATTACATGAACGTATTTCACAATTTCCGACGCTCCAATTTTTTTTTTAGTGATAAATATTGATGATCGTTAAATGTAAGGAAAAAATATAAACAATCGATGAAAGTGCGTCAACACCTTCACACTGATGTCTGGTAGATTTTTCATACATTATTTTCTCAGCCAAGTGATTCAGTTATAACCGCCGGTAAGACCTGTGAAGCAATTAATGCGAGTTTGAGGGGTCTAGGCGTACCGTAATTTGCTTGGTCCTGGATTCTGGGTGATTTTGTTTGTCAAGTCGTTCATGCTTTACTTTATTCATTTCTTCATTGTATAAGAAGTTTGATCTAGGTTTTTCTTAAGAAAGGTTTTGTTTGTGTTGTCTTAAAAACTATCTAGTTCATAATCGTCAATTGGAATAATTAAACTGTGTTGATATGTGATCTACAAACCTGAGAACAAAAAAAAATTGAAATAAAATACGTTTGTTTTTTTTATTGTGTATCGTAACCTTGGAGCAGTCTCAATATATTTCCAAGAAGTCACGCCGCCTGCATTCCACCGATGATCTTCATGAAGCAGCCCTGTAGGAATTAAAAAGCATATTTGAATATTTCTGAAGCTGATATAGCCACACTAGCAGTAGGATACGTCTTTTTCTAAAAAAATGGGGAACTGAGATGCCATCAATCTTCTTCCTACAGCGTTTGATATATCTCTCACTATATCTCACACAATGCTAATAGATGAACCAAGGGTCTGACTGAATAGTGAAGATATTTTAAAGGCTTCCTCAACATTCACTAGAAAGGCTACGTTTATATTTAGACGCTGGCTTTAATCTACACGGTTTACGTTGAAACGATGTAAGTTAAATACAACAGGACAAAAAAAACTAAACGAAACAAAAAAACGCAGATGTGGATTTCTACTTTTCTGTGCATGTTGCGTAGCACGCGTACGTATATCGTACAAACATGACAACCCCTCACATTGATTTGATCTAGAAATATAAATAAATATAAAATTTAACAAAATAAAATTGTTCCAAACACAGAGAGTGCCGACGGAGAAAAGATTTAGAAATCTCTAGAGAACTATATAATGTGTGACAAAAGTGAACTTGCACAGATATCTACATTATCTTTTCATGATGTAAATTTCTGAATTTGAATGAATTACTACTGTTTTTGAGAAAATTTTACGTAGCAAGAAACGGCTACTATACCTCGTAATACTTCACAATAAAAATCTGCCTCGTTCAGTGTCTCAGAATCTACGTGGCGTTAATCATCACATGGCCACTTTTATTCGAGCCATGGACCGATGTAATGCGTTATGAGTATAGCGTTAAGATGCGCTCCAGAGATCAAAAGTGCTACCAGTAGGGGACCGACAAAACAAAAAGGGGATAAGGCTCAGGATGCTTTTGCACAACTGCTATTCCGTCTGAATACGCCAGCGAAGGCGCGCTGCTTAGTTAAAGCACCCTCAAGTCAAAGCATATAAGTCGAAAGTATACCTACATTTCTTGCCACTAATATGAAAAGGAGAATTTTAACGGTAAAATACGGGGGCGTTCTCGAGAAAAAAGAACCGTGTTTCTCGGCCCGGGCAAATAAACTATGGATTGCAGAATGCTTAAACTTTGTGAGAAAGTAACGCTAGCGGTTGGTATAGAATGCGAGTGATTGAGATAATTATGTTTCCCGGATTGAAAGATAATTGAAAAGAGCGAACTTTGTCTATGAGCCAAAATCCACCTAAACCTAACTTCGCAAAAAAAAAAAAACCATAAAAATTATGGGCGTTTGTAGCCTCCATTTCAGGGAAACACACTTGTCAGCAAGAAATAAATCAATATCCTCTTTTTCGTTGACAGGTGTTTTTCACTGATATAAATCCCACTTGCGTTCATAATAACACTTCTTGTTTTGACGATATTAGGCTTAGTTTGGCGTCGGCTCATAGAAAAATTTGTTTTTCTCGATTATATTGAATCGAGGCAACGTCATCTTCTCAAGCTTTCGCGTTCTATCCCAAACTCTTGTTTCACATTCTCACGAAGTTTGAGCTTTCTACGATGCATTGTTTATTTATCCGGACCGAAAAGCCCGGTTCTCTTTTCTTGGAAACTCCCCTTACGTAAATAGACCACCCCAAGGATAGAAACTGACTCAAGTAAACATTTCTTAAAAATGAAAATCGGCTAAATACTGCAACTATCTTAGAATTGAAGTGGTTAAACGCTGAATCATTCTTCGTGTCCAACTTGTGCCCGCTTTCAATAATCAATAATATAATAGCGTAACTATTCGAGAGTACGGGCATTCCTATTTTAAGTGGTTTCGGCCCAAGCCGAAAGCCTGTGCCGACTAAAAAGCGGCGGCAGCTAAGAAACAGTTATGAAAGCCTCCCAAAACCTGAAAAAAGTTCATGTCTTTTATTTCCACGGGCCTCCCTGAAGCCAATTCAGGTAGCACAGTTCTTTGAGCGAAAGTAACTTTTTTATGTGGGAATTCAGGGCTTTAAAATGCTACAAGATACTCAGATCCTTTGTCCAGAATCTCAGTATCTTGGCCATAATCCGCCAAACAAGTGCCAAATCTAGGCTTCACTGCTGGTTCTTAGGTTCTTGACATCTTTGGGTCAAGTCTGCCACTTTATCAATTATGTGGCGGGAAAAGTCATAGGAACGCAAAAGAAAAGTGCTCTCGCAATAACTACCGCCTTAAAGCAAGACCTACTGGGCCCAAGTTAGTCACCTAGGATTGCCATGCTTGTGCCAGGTTAGGTGTTTGTCCGACGCGCTACTTGTGAATTGAAGAGGTTGAAAATACGTGACCGCAGTTAAATCAAATCATGACCTGCAGGGCTGTTAGAAGCTCTACACTTCGTAAAGCACGTATACCATCCAGAATTTGTCAAAAGTGCAATCGCGAATGCAGTTTACCTTAAAAGGAAACCACAAGCAGATTTGAGTGTTTAGAAATAAGTATATAAAAATGATTGCTTTTATGTTTGCTGTTGTGTTGTGTCTTCCATGTGCGGTTATGTCGATAACACCCGTTGCAAACTATTTGCTTCTGATACGTTGCATATTTTGTACACTATTACCACAGTAAAGCTGTCATTCATACGGATTGTTTTGCCATAATTCAATGTCAGCGTTAAATGTCAGCGGCAGGTGAAAATGTTTTACATTCCTGCTCGTCGGACATTGAATGACGCTTTGATGACCGTTGTACATTTCGGATGTGCGGCAGGTAATCACGTCCACGTGGTTGGACCAGAAAGGCCGTGCAGTTATCAACTTGTGTAATCAAACTAAATTGATAGGTTCTTGTATTTACTCGATCGAAAAAACTCTTCAAAATATTCTTTGTGTTTACTTTCTCACAATAAAAGCGGAGAGATAATTATTCTGATCTACGGGCTTATCGTTATTCCGTGAAAACGATAATGTGAAAACGTAAAACTAAAACTTAAAAAATAACATTTTTTTTTGCTATGCGACATTAAGAATGACGTTCAACATGGTCATGTCTTAATAACACTCACACAACAACGATTTCTTTTTTTTTTAGCGGCGTCATGGAGTAAAGTTTTTGCGTAAATTGAAGTCATTCACTATTCAATGGTTCTGCGGTAGAGACAAACGTACAGTACGTTTTATATTTTAGACTGAGGCACCAGAGAGTTTATGCTCACTTCAAAAGCAATAATTTCCGGAACCATTTCTCTAGATTGCGTTTTGAGTGAAATAGAGCAGAAGATACGAAAAAAATAGAAAAACAAAGGCAAGTTTCGCTCGTTGGGAAGCATTAATCAAATTTGCCAAGAGGCGGATTGTTCGGTAAGCGAGGTGCAACTTACGGACGCTTCCTGGCGCTTCTTCTCTCTTGTCTTCATATATTCTCTGTACTGAATAAATGCCTAAGAGAAAGTACGAATTCATATCATTTATTGCTCTTTGTTTTCACTGAAGAGCCAAAATACACTAAATTATGCGGATTTCGTGAGCGCGTACGATTTATGTGTTTACAAAGGTATACGCCTCCGTAAACATATAAATTTCTTGCTCTACACTTCGTTAGAGTCATCTACAGCTTCGTTAGAGTCATCTTGCTTCGTTAGAGTCATCTACAACTTAGGGAAGATGCAGGTCGAAAAATTGCTTTTTTAAATGCGAAAGCATTAACTATCCCATGAAGCGGTGCCGGCGGCGTCAGTAACCGCGAAAAAACGCGAAAGAAATGCCCACTTTCCCATTGGCTGAGCAAAACGACTCCTTAGAGGGCCATTGGCGGCCGCTTCACGAGAGCGCGTGCTCGGCCGTCGCTTTCGTGTCAGGCGTTTTCGGAGAGGGGTGGGGGCCTGCGGCAGCTTCTGCTCCTCTCGGAGCCGAGGAACATGGCGGCGCCCGAGGCATCTACAGGGTGTCACAAAAGAAAATTTACACGGTCTTGTTTACCGCAAAAATAAACTAAGCTTCGCCGAACGCTCATTCTCCGCCCAGAAGTAGTGCTACAGGTCACAACCAGATGCCAAAGTTTCAGCCCGATCCGATAACTTAATCAAAAGTTATAAGTGATTTTTTGAAAATTTCAATGGGAAAATTGCGGCCGACGCAGTTTTCAAACACATGGGGCTCTATGGCACCAAAAACCGAAAACGGGCAAAAATGGGCTCCATTTTCCCATTGAAATTTTCAGAAAATCACTTATAACTTTTGATTAAGTTATCGGATTCGGCTGAAGCTTTGGCATCTGGTTGTGACCTCTAGCTCTACCTTTTGGCGGAGAATGAGCGTTCGGCGATGCCCAGTTTATTTTTGCGGTAAAAAATACCGTGTAAATTTTCTTTTGTGACACCCTGTATACCGTCGACGGCCGCAACCTCGGCAGTAGCGAAACGTGGCCGTCCACGCCAGATATACCGCAGACGAACTAAGGGAGCGGGAGAACGACATTCATGCTTTCGCATTCACAACCCCAAAAAGTGCTTAGGTGTCCTCTGAATTATTTATTTACGATTTCGTTTTTGTGCTCATCTTATTATCCTTTAAAATCTTACTTTCATGGATAAAAAAGTCATAACAAAATGTGAACGATAATTGAGTGAAAGTGTGTCGAAGTACCTCGAGATGGCTCATGAAATCGTAAATTTACGCGATTATTGACCAGTTCTGAGCGCTTCTCTCTCACGGCCGCGTCGCCGCCCGTCATTGTGATCGTTTGGACAGGTAACCAAGGCCTCGTGTTTTCCGGCGGAATGTCCACTGGTTTTGTATTTTCACCCCCATAATAAGGACACACTGGATTTACCGCGTCTTTCGATCGTGCTAACTGGGCATTTAAATCATGTGACCCCATCGCGAGACCGTCATTGGTTGGGGGGGGGTGTGTGAGGTCCATGCTTGGCTCCGGCATTGCAACGTCGCAAACCGGAATCACTCTTTTTTTTTTTTTGCTTCTCCGAAGTTATTTACTATGGGCAACGCAAAATGCGCGACTTCAGCTGTTCGAAAGTTCTGGAGAAAGTATAAGTTCCAATGGAAGGTGGCGCAAATTGAAGCCGAGAACGCCAGCGGAGGAAAGCTTACCCCTGCGCGCTAGGCCTAATGGCAATATCTGTGACTGTTCTGACGAGATTGACGCCGCCGACGCTGTCTTCACGTTCGTCAGCGCCTCGAAAAGAAGATCGGGTTCTTCGAAAACGAAGGGAGAAAGGTGGCAATGGTTCTGCATGTGCAGTGATATGTGACATCGGTGCGCTGACGACACTTTTGAGTGGAGCGACTTGCCGAACTTGTCACGAGTGCTTGCTTGTCATTCGGCAATCAGCTGAGAAACGCAAGGGACTCGCATCGTTTCTCGAACTGCACTGCGAAAACAGCTAGTGCCCCGAGTCGATTCTTTCTTCAACGTTTACGTCGAAACGTATTACGTTGGACGGGGATGCAAGCGCGAACGGAGGTTACGTCTGAGGAAGCTCGTGCGACAGTTTCGCCGTCAACGTCAAAGCCGTAGTGGCCGCGCGAACGGCCGGTGAGGGACATGAGCAACCTTCGCGCTTCTGCGCGATTTTCAGACTGCCAATACCAATGCACCACAAGATCTTCAATGCTATAAGCCAAAGCCTCCTGTACTAAGATGCCTGTCAGGTGGCTCGCTCTCCCATTGCGGCTCGGTCTGCCATCGTGTTGTAGCCGAACGCCACGCGGTGGCGCTCGCCTCCGACACTAACATTCGTTTAATTATTTATTTTGGCTAGGCACGAGCATGGTTCAGAACCGCCCAGTTCGGAATCACCATCATCATCATCATCATCATCATCATCATCAGCTCTGGGCGCTCGACCATCTCGGCGCTGTTGGCGCGCGAATTGCCGATATGAATATATGGCACAATTATGGGTTGCTTTGTTCTGTCTCTTAGCTTTTTGTTGAATGCAGACGTCTTGCCTGATTTCTTTGATGAGCCTTTCGGCCACTGATGTTAATAAGGAGACTGGATACTCGTGCGCGTTTTTAGTCGAGAGACTTGCCCGTCGAAGCTCGTTGGGATGGAATGCGAGCAGGATCTTGTAAGTGAGTTTTGAGGCATAACTGCACTATGCTCCTCTTAACGAGTTTTGAATGCGCTGAGTTGAATGATAATAGAGGTTTTTTCCCCCTGGGCTCAGAGGACCACCAAAATGGTGGGGTAACATAAAATGTCGAAGATCCATTAAAAAGCGTTCGTTTGGAAGTTCATGAGTGATATCCAAAGGCTCATACAGACTTTAAAACTGTCGAAAACGTCAGCAGCCCTGGTGGTAAAGTTGCGATCATCGCAAGCCAGAACGATTAAATAATTGTCGACATACCGAAACACTCTTATAACTTTGGAGGTATCTAAAGTCTCCTTTAAATTCCTCGCCGTGGTGAGCTAGATAGGGGTCGTTGAGGACAGGGGCAATACACGATCCTATGCAAACTCCTTTCTAATGTAGGTAGGGGTGACCATCCCAAGTAGTGAAGGTCGACCTGAGGCAGATGTTGATCAAGTTCAAAAATTTACTTTGGGATAAGCCCGACGCATTCTGAAAGCGATACCACCATAGCTGTCTATGCACCTTAAATGTAAGGCCAGGCTACCTAGCCTTACATTCATTTTAAACTTTGGTTTGACAGTTCAGCATCCTATGAAGAAAAAATGAAAGACGTTTGCAACACCCTGTAATGTCGAATTAGACGCAGCTCTTGAGGAGAGAGGAGGGAAGCACTCAGGGAGGGTATACCCTTCTCCCTCAGAGGGTTTGGATTGGTAGTTGGTTGAACATGTTTAGGGTTAGTGCGCTAAAAACGACGGACGAGGAGAGACACACACCACAGAGAGCTCTGTGGTGTGTGTCTCTCCTACTCGTCCGTCGTTTTTAGCGCTTTTAACCGCTCCTCCCTCCTTTCACCTCCTCATCCTCCCTGCTACTCCCACTCCCCTCCCCTCTCTTCGTCCCTCCTCCTCCACTCCTCCTCCTCCTTCGCCTCCTCTTGCCCTCATTCTTCAAGCACCTCTCCCTCCTCCTCCTCCTCCCCCTCCGTCTTCTCCTCCTTCTCCCCTCTTCCATTCGCCTCCCCCTCCCTCCTCCTCCTCCCACTATCCCCTTTTGCTCCCCTCCCCTCGTCCTCCTACCCTTCTCCTCACCGCGCGGTGCATTATGGGATATGTCCCATAATGCTCCGCGCGGGATCCTCGTTATGGGAAATGTCCCATAATGTACATACCGCGCGGTTACGCCGACGGCGACGGCGACGCCGCTCAAACCGGAAATGGGCGCCTAAGAGCTGCGCTCTAAAAGACCAAATTATTCTCCATGGCCCTAGTCCATAACACCAAAAGAAGACGAGGACGAAAGTGT
>JAZHYW010016740.1:0-21310 GCA_037355805.1 Ixodes ricinus
CATAGATAACATAGATTTAATAAAGTCATTGGGTTTTAGAGACAGCGAAGGAAAAGTGGATTACAAGACAGTAGAGATTACCAAGCAAAGATTAAGTGAATGGTGGCAGAAAGCACGAGAAAACTAGGTATTTTCTTATTAACTGATGGCAAGGGGGTTTTATAGCCTCACTTTCTGTTCAGTGTGGAGTGTATATACACCAACTCATGTTTACAAACAAACCGGAGCGCCCGGAGCGCCCCTAGCGGACGCCACCGGCGCCGCGCATGCGCGATGGGGGTGTAGGCAACAAGCGCGCCGTCGCCCATAAACAAAGCATTGAAACGCGATGTTATCGGCGTCAGTGTGAGTCCCCCTGCCCTTTTTCGCAATCGAATTGTTGATTCTACGTCTTCCTGGCAATGTATGACTACATGAGCAGCGTCAGCGAAATTAACGAGGCTATTTACACCGCGAAAAGTCGAGTGAATAGTCTGACATGCGGCGATTCATTCCGCGTGGACGCCGCAGAATGTACGCTAAAGCCTGCTTCGATGATGAGATTTCACTCAGAATTTTCAGTCGCGACGTCGCGCGGGCTGCAAAAGCGTAAACCGTAGCTGAGATGGTCGACGTCGATACTGAAAATCGCAAGCAAAATCGGACCAACTGAATTAGGCATAACACGTCGGTGATGGTCACTGGTAACAATGATCAACATCTCCTTGTATCTACTGTTTATATCGAGCCTGCTTACCAACTTTCAAATTTAAGTCTTTTGGAGGCCGGCGTCGTTTAAGGGATTAGACGACAAGCAGAAACGTTTGAAGGAGCAGACGACAGTTCGAACGATCAGGCGGCCGTTTGAACTTGAAAACGCACTGAACGTAGTCCGCAGGTGGTCCGCACAACTTGACGGTTTTCTGGCGTTCATGTTGGAACAAAACAAATAAATCTGATGACCACAAGTATCCGTGAATTCAACCCAAAGTGCTTCCCGCCCAAGCAATCGTTGATCCGACGGCGTCTGCTTTTCCCTTTTTCCGGCACATATCCAGATTCTCGGACGAACCGAGCACGTGAAAACTGACCTTCAAACCTTTCTCGACACTTTTGGTACGGCCCCAGTCGCGGCGTTTTGACGATAAGGCAGGTTTTTGTCTGATTCCTTTCAAAACAACGCAGGAATACACGTCTGGCATGGGGACTTCTGCCCACAGCCCCAGACCGGAAGTGCGACCGGCGCGCCACCACCGCGCCGTGACGTCACAGAGATGAGTTCGTGTATAGTTTTCACATTTAAATATTCTAAGCTTAAATGGTAAGACAAATTGGCTAGGTGGCGTAAGCTACCGCCCGATCCAAAGGGCTCAGCCGTATTCATCCATCCATCCATCCAAAAGGGACGGATGCGCTGTTGCGATAGCGTGAATCACCCCCATTCTGCAATTTTAAAACCGCCCGCGGCCCGTCTGTTTCGTTTGTTTGATAGTTGGAAGCGCTGGTTGCGATAAGCAATCGGCCACGGACTGCACTTTTTGAACGACAAATCCTGCTGTGTAGCTTGCGCGTTTCGGCAAAGTCGATAGTCACTCTAATGGTATAAAACAAATTTGTTTGACAAGAAAGTAGGAAACAGGGGCGTTATGATTGGGCCTTGAAGTTGGTATCAGTGAAGACTTTATCTATACTTCGTTTCACCTTAAATTCAGACGCAGCCGGCGCTACGAGCTAATCGGACCAGTCAGACAGCATGAAAAGCGCGGCATCCTAGTTGCTCGTCACGTTTCCTGCGGGTTGTATGATTGCTGAACCAATCGCGCACAGAAAAAGACCCATTGATTTGCATTTTTGGCGCTGCTTGATTGATTAGCTCGTAGCGCCGGCTGACACGTAGTCTAATGAAATAGGTATTCTTATCGTTTCAAAATGAGGGCGTGTTTGAGTTGCACATAAATGGGGCGCCTACGCGAAATTTATTCATTAGGAAACTGCTGTTGAGATGCCGCGCGTACTCGAAGACGAGCGTCGCCGGATTATAGGCCTGTGCCTGAAGGATTATGGCCAAAGAGCCATCGCCGATTTGGTGCAGCGCCCATTGAAAACCGTCAATCGCATAATACAAGCCTACAAAAACGAAGGCCGCATTGCGGACGCGCCGCACAATCGACGTCCTCGTGTGACAACAGCCGACCAGGATCAGACGATTGTGGCGGCCGTGGCAGTCGACCCGTTTCTGCCGCCCGAGATGTTCGGAATGCCTGCAACCTTTAGGTGAGCACGTCGACAATTTATAGAAGGTTTTCGGAGGCTGGGCTCAAAAGCCGGATAGCTGCCCAAAAGCCTCGGCTCAGCGAAGACAACAAGAGACAGCGGTTGGCATTTGCCAGAGACCACAGCTCTTGGACCTTTGCAGACTGGAGGAGCGTCCTTTTTCTGATGAGTCCACATTTACGACTCGTTGGGATCAGAAGCGACACGTATGGCGGCCGGACTGCTGCAGATATGACCCCGAGCTCCTTGAGGAAGCGGCAGGCAGCAAGTGGTCGGTCTAGGGTGCCTACACGTTTCCGCCGTTCCGCTGTTTAGGGTGGCGACAACGTTTGTGATACCTGTTGCCGACAAACCAGTGTTGCCTACCTCGTTACCATGGCAACCTCCGCTGTCTTCGTCGACCATTTTGTCACACTCACCGGTCGTGCGCTCGGACTACGCCGCTAATCCTCGTTAAGGGGTATCCACACGAAGGAGAAGTCCGCCACTTTCCTCCGGGGAGCGCGCATCACGTGAGACATACGTCATCCCTTTTTGACGCCTCGCAGCGCGTTCTCCTCCGTGGCGGAGGCGCGGAGGCTTCGTTCAATCATCACGAAAGCTCTGCAGGTGCACGCGGCGGAGCCGGGACGGAGTTTCCCGGGCCGTTGACGTCACGACATCCGTCCGCGGAGTTCTCCTTCGTGTGGATACCCCTTTATCCACACGAAGGATAAATCCGCCACTTCCTCCGCGGAGCGCGCATCATGTGAGACATACGTCATCCCTTTTTGAAGCCTCGAGGCGCCGTTCCTCTCCCTGGTGGAGGCGCGGAGGCTTCGTTCAATCATCACGAAAGCTCTGCAGGTGCACGCGGCGGAGCCGGGGACGGAGTTTCCCGGGCCGTTGACGTCACGACATCCGTCCGCGGAGTTCTCCTTCGTGTGGATACCCCTTTATCCACACGAAGGATAAATCCGCCACTTCCCTCCGCGGAGCGCTCATCACGTGAGACATACGTCATCCCTTTTTGACGCCTCGCGGCGCCGTTCCTCTCCGTGGTGGAGGCGCGGAGGCTTCGTTCCATCAGCACGAAAGCTCTGCAGGTGCACGCGGGGAGCCGGGGACGGAGTTTCCCGGGCCGTTGACGTCACGACATCCGTCCGCGGAGTTCTCCTTCGTGTGGATACCCCTTTATCCACACGAAGGATAAATCCGCCACTTCCCTCCGCGGAGCGCGCATCACGTGAGACATACGTCATCCCTTTTGACGCCTCGCGGCGCCGTTCCACTCCGTGGTGGAGGCGCGGAGGCTTCGTTCCATCAGCACGAAAGCTCTGCAGGTGCACGCGGGGAGCCGGGGACGGAGTTTCCCGGGCCGTTGACGTCACGACATCCGTCCGCGGAGTTCTCCTTCGTGTGGATACCCCTTTAGGGCTAGGGAGCGCCCACCGCTCTCGTTCCGACGGAGAGGTTTCGGCGTTCAATGCCGGTCTCTGGCGTTTCATTTTGTCGCGGGAACTCTCGTTTCGATAAAAGCAACGCACACTTCCTGTTCTCAACTTCAAAATATGAAACACCCGAGTAAAGAGAGCGACAGCCACGACGACGGCCATCCAGCTGAGCCTCCGACTCCTCTTATGAACGGAAACGGAAGTGGCCTCACAGTGTTGCCGGTGTGTCGAGACTACAGGAACTCAACGTTGTTTACGTTTAGCGAAATAAGAAGGGGGAAAAAATGGCGGTGGGAGAGGATCTGAGAAAGGGTAACAAGAAGTTGGCGCCACCCTAAAGCGGAGCGGAAACATGTAGGCACCCATAGGTCGGTCGGTTGTGAACGTCTGGGGAGCTGTCTGCTACCAAGGACTTGGACCGCTGCACATAATTGAAGGAAGGCTGACCTCTGAGCACTTTTGCAACATCTTGGACGTCGTCATGCTTCCCTATGTTCTCCGTGGCCCAATTCCTGACGAAGTTTTTTTTTTTTTTTTCCAGCAAGACCCTCTCCCCAAACCACACCAAGTGCGGACGCTCCTGGGGGAGCGCTACGTCAGACAGCTGTCATGGCCTCCAAAAGGCGCTGTTATGAACATTATCGAGCACATCTGGGGACTTATGAAGCGAAACCTGGCGAAGCAATTCCTCCACAGTGCACGCGCCGACGACCTCTGGAATGCCGTGAAAGCCGAGTGGAACCGACTGCGGGGACGCACCGATATCGTCGAAGCGCTTTTTTAGCCTCTGCCTTCGAGAATACGCGCGTCCTCTGGGCCGGTTTGCTCACCTTGCGGCCGCGGCTGCGGCTGCGGCCAAGAGGGATTTTTATGTCACGTGACCAGCTCCATGGGGACAAGGAAGTACCTAGCGTCCTTGCCCTAATGGCAGAGAAGTCCGTGCCGCTTCGAGTACAAAAGTCTAATTTCGCTCGCAGAAACTGACTGCAGAGGCTTTCAACTGAAGTCCAATTAACCGCCCCATCATACTTTAGGAGCGGCAGGTAAAGTTACGGCCAGGGAAGGTAAATATAAGCCAAAATAAAGAAAAACTCACGCAAAACGAAAGCTGTGGTTGTGTATTTATATATCTGTGCCAGCGCCGGTCCGAACAGCGTCTGCAGCAGTCGAGCGGTTTGAGCGCCGGGACTTGCCGTCGCGGCGTGAAAGTTCAGGGTTCAAATCTCGGCGGAAACTTTTTTTTTTTATTCTGCGAGTGTGTTTTGTTTTTTAAGTGTGATCGTTTTTTACTAATCATCCACTAGGACTACTGCGCCTTACACGATTTTTACTGTTTGCCCCACTTGTTCGGCTGACAAACCGGGGAAAAAAAAGGTTACGGTAAGCCAAGTTAACGCGCTTCTACAATCGTTTCATAATGTTCATTAAAAGGAAACCAAGATCAAGCCAAGTTAACGCGCAAATACGAACGTTTCATAATGTTCATTAAAAGGACACCAAGATTACAGCATCGTTATGACTTTCACACAAACGGGGCCGAAACAAGCATCCTTTCCCAGCAACTACTATTTTATGTGTTTTTAAATATACAACGCTCTTGCTACGACTCTTTTCAATAACAGGAGGCGCCTATTTAGTACTAATACACACTGCAGTCGTGTCAATTAAAAAAAAAGATTCTACGAAATAAACACACACGAAAAAAATAGCAGCCGTGGATGCATTGATTGAGCGAAATCCTACAGGCAAGGCAACAAGTCAAACGTCTGAGAAAGTCGTAAAACCGAAATAAAAGATATTATACTTTTACTTGCATGGAATGTGATAAAAGTTATATTTTTACTCTTTACATCTCGCTGTGGCAATCGTTTTGTAATATTAACACATTACGTGTTGAATTTTAGTATGGATAGCAGACGATCACAACCGAATGCAAAAATGAGTCAGGCGTCGACATCGCAAACCATCTCTCGAACGCAAACACCTAAAATGACTTTGGATCAACAAATGGAATTAATTAGAGCAATTGGAGAACGAAAACAACAAATTCTAGAGAAATTCAGCAGCACAGTTACCTGGCGAACGAAGAGACAGGCATGGGAAGATATTGTCAACGACATAAGCTTTCCGCGGAGTGCACGGCAGCCGCAGGAGGCATGGCGGAAGTTGGTAAAGAAAGCCAGAGACATGTATGCGCTCTTCCGAGGTCAAGAACAACGAACTGGTGAGTCAGAAGTACCCGCCCAATAATTTTATAAAGCTCATACGGCCTTGTGTACATTCTTAGTGAGAATGCAGTCAAATACAAGCAGAAAAAAAGAGAGTTTCTGGCGCGATTTGAACCCGGGACTTTCACGCCGCGACGCCAAGTGCCGGCACTCTAACCTCTCGACCACAAGAGGAGGCGCGAGCCGCCGGCGCTGGCGAAGGTATATAAATATACTGCCACCGCTTTTATCTCGCGTGGTTTTTTCTTTATTTTGCCTCATATTTACCCTCCCTGGCCGTAACTTTACCTGCCGCTTCTCCAGTATAAAGGGGCGGTCAATTGGACTCCAGTTGAAAGTCCCTGCAGACAGTTTCTGCGAGCGAAATTAGGCTTTTGTGCTTGAAGCGATACGGATTTCTCCGCCATTAGGCCGGGACGCTAGGTACTTCGTTGTCCCCATGAAGATGGTCACGTGACATAAAAATCCTTCTTGGCCGCAGCCGCAGCCGCGGCCGCAAGGTGAGCAAACCGGCCCAGGGCGCACGGTGGCATGAAACGCTATTAAGACACACAAAAGACAATCTAGGAAGTTAAGTGCTAGATGTCTTAAAACTAGGTCATTGTTAACAAGGATCAACGTGGTTGTTTGTTTTTCTTTTTTAGAAAACATTCTTTCTAGAAATAAACATATTCCTTTGAAATGGTGTCGTTCCTAAAAGACAGATAAAAACAGTTCGTGAGTTAAAAAAAAATACATGCGCGCCTACTTAAAAAGAAATTATCTGTTTTGAGTTAACGAAAAGATAGCGCACGAAGCGAGATCACAAAAACGGAGCGCGCGTGGAAGGTCGCATCCACACTGACCGCGCAATTTTTATAAATATATAAGGCAGCACACCCTGCCTTATCCAAACTGACATGCAAAAGGGGTGGCGTGCGTTCTCGTAACAGCGCATCCGTCCTTTCTGCGCAGGCGCGTATTCTCGCAGTGACTCGTGGAAGCGCCGCTAGCTGGAGCTGGCTGTACCAATCGGTCGACGGCGGCGTGTTCACGCTCATATTGAGGACGACTGTACAAGAACGCCCGTTTTTACGAGTGACTGCAGCTCTAGTGACACGGCTTCCCGGGCTGCCCTTGATCTGTCCTAGCAGGCCCAAAACCTTAGCATACTTTTCAAGCAGCGCCGCCACTTAGTCTAGGCACACTCCATGCAGACTAGTTCAGTCTAACTTCAGAGCCGCCAGCCAATCACGTCCCAGCAACGCCGTGTTGCTATTGTCGCGTGTCTTCACGACAATCGATGGTAGATGGTCGCGCTGACCGTTATGCTCGACGAGAACAGAAAGCTTCCCAGCCACTGTCAGGTGTTCCGCCGTACGTTCTTAGCTTCACGGGGCTCGGCTCTAAAGGTAGAGAGGGCCAGTACTTCTTGTACAATGCTTCCGGTACAATTGAGACCGACGCGCCCGTGTCTATCTGCATGCGAACATTCTTCTGGGCTACTTTCAAGGAAATTTCGTATTGTCCTGAGCGCCCGTCGCAAGAATAGACATTGTACAGCACAACTTCGTCCCGGTCACCGTCTTCCACCACTACGTTCGCGGAGTCTCTAGCTCCCACCCCTGCACATTTTCGCTAAGTGTCCGTAACGCTTACAAGAACGGCAGCGATACTTGCGAAATTTGCAGGTAGACGACTCATGCGCTGAGCCGCACCGGAAATTCACTGTGGTTGTATTTTAAAAACCTTGTTCAGAGCTGATATATCACGCTTTGTTCCTAGTAAAACTAAGAAGATTAAACCTCATAATCCATGGATATCGCGCGACTCGATACATTTGAAGCGCCAAATCAGTCGAGCAAGAAAATCGTATAGAAAGAATGGCTTCTTTGCGATCAAGAACAAAATATCAATGTTGTCGGACAAATTAAAAACTCAAATGTATTCAGACAAATACAAATACTTTAACGTTACACTTAGTCAATTTATTAGAACTTCTCCGGAAAAATTTTGGAGACACATTAAGCCGTCCTCCCCTATCACTAATATGTTTATTAGTGACGGTCTGGTTATGAATGATAATACCGCAATTGCCAACTCATTTAATGATCACTTTAAGTCCGTTTTTACAGATGATAATGGAAGTATGCCAAGCTGTATAAAGCATGAACGTTTGCCTAGTATTTCAGATTTAGTTTTAAGTGAGAGTGGGATTTTGAATATGTTACTGAACCTAAACGAAAAGAAGTCTATGGGACCCGATTGCTTGCCAAATGCATTTTTTAGGCGGTACGCTGAGTGGATATCTAAGTATTTATTTATCATTTATAAAAAATCTTTGTCTGAAGGCTCCCTCCCAAAGGACTGGAAAACGGCCAAAATTAGACCATTACATAAAACAGGGAACAAGCAACTCGTCGCCAACTATAGACCAATTTCGCTTACTTGTACGTCCTGTAAGCTACTCGAACATATTATTCATAACCATATTTTTGAATTTCTTGAAGAGAATGCCGTTCTTACACAAAAACAGCATGGTTTCAGGCGTGGTTATTCCACAACCACACAGTTAGTAGAAATGACACATGACTTTGCATCCTCCATAAATAAAGGAAATCAGATTGATGTTATTTTTTTAGATTTTGCGAAGGCCTTTGATAAGGTCTCGCATAACAAGTTAGCAACCAAACTACGCGAAATTTTTAAAAATGATCAACTTGTAAATTGGATCGTGGAATACCTTTCTTATAGACAGCAATACGTAGATTTTAACAATACTTCGTCGTATAAGGTGACTGTAGACTCGGGGGTTCCGCAAGGATCAGTTCTGGGACCTCTTTTATTTTTGTTATTCATTAATGACATTGTGAATAATATTTCTGTTAAACTGAGATTGTATGCTGATGATTGTGTAGTTTATTACGAAGTAAATGATTCTAGTGATCAATATATGTTAAACAAAGACTTAGATTTGATTGATAAATGGTGTAGCTCTTGGCAGATGTGCATAAATTATGAGAAAAGTGTTTTTATGTCAGTAACTCACAAAAAGAAGCCCCTCCAGTTTAAATATAATGTAGGAAACCACAGCCTAGTAGAGGTTTCAGAATATAAGTATCTAGGCATTTGGATAACAAACCGTCTCAGCTGGAATAAGCATATTGATTATGTTACTTCGAATACTCTTCGTAAACTCTTCTTTTTGAAAAGAACTCTAAAATACTCCACCTCCGACACGAGATTATTAGCTTATAAAACTATCATTCGGCCTATGTTAGAATACGGCAACGTCATATGGGACCCATTTACAAAATTAAATTTGACAAAACTAGAAAGAATTCAGAACAAAGCCACTAGGTTCATATTTAATTCATATGGGAGGACATCAGTACAAGATCTTGTCCAAAGAGCTGGCCTCCAGCCGATCACTGAAAGAAATCGAGTGTGCAGATTAAAATTTTTGTATCAGATTATTCATGGGTATTATAAAATTAATGTGCAAGATTATATAACTTTTTCACAGGGCTATTCTACGAGACAAAGACATAGTTTTTCCATAGTTCCATTCATGCCTCGTAATAATTGTTTTAAATATTCGTTTTTTCCACGGACCGTGGTGGAGTGGAACGAGCTTCCCAAAGAGACAATTGAGCAGGGATCTCTTGATTTGTTTGCCGCGCGTTTAGTATAATAATGTTTTTTTCTGTCTGTTACTGTGTGGCGGAGGATGTGAGTGCCTGTACAGTTGACTTTGTGTATTGTGTTTCATTATGCTTGTACCCCACCTGCTATGATCTCCATGTGAGATTAGCAGTATTACTAAATAAAAATAAAAAAATAATTAAAATAAAACAGTCCGATGATTCCAACGCTCTTGCTCTCGATGGTTCCGCCGTAGCAGACGATTTCTCCCGTCGCTGTGGGCGTCTCCCGCTGTCTGGCTTCTGGCGCAGCGCGCAGACTGTCCCCTGGGCATGACGGGACTGAAATGCATTGCTTTCTTTGCGTGCGAGCTCGATACTCTTCGCGATATCGCAGGCATTTGCGAACGTTAACGTGCTCTTTTTCAGCAACTGCGCTTGGGTTTCTCGGTCGCTCAGCCCGGCGACAAAACGATCCCGAAGGGCGTCGTCCAGAAATGCACCGAAGTCGCATGACGCAGCCAATCGCTTCAGCTCTACTGCAAAAGCTGCCACCGATTCGCCCTCTTGCTGGAAACGACGGTTAAACTTGAACCGTTCCGCTATAACTAGGGGCTTCGGCGAGTAATGTCCCTGCAATGCTTGCACCAGTTGTGCGTAGGTCTTGCATTCAGGCTTTACCGGCTCGAGCAAAGTTTTCCGGGTCTTGTAAGCGTTTTTTCCTATTGCCGTTATGAACGTTGAGACCTTGAGGTCGTCGCTCACCTTGGAGGCCTTCAGGAAGTGTTCAAACCTCTCCACGTAGGACTCGAAGTCCTCGTCGCCGTCCTCGACGAACTGGTCGAACCTTCCAACCGCTGTCATCCCGGCGTCTCGTCGCGGCACGCTCCAGACACGCTGCTAGTGGCCTTTTTCAACCCGGCAGGAATCCCATCCTCGTCGCCATTTATGCTGTAGCCGCAGTGGATGAGGCAGGAGACAGAGCGACTAACGCAACATGTTTATTCGGCAAGCGCGGCCGTATCAAGAACACTGAGCTTCGCGTTCCCAGCGCTTTTATAGATAAGCGATAGCCACGATAGTGACGTCACGGCGCGTCTGCATGACACCACACTAACTTGTGCAATTTTAATGCGAAAGCATTAACTGTCTCATGGAGATAGCTGACTTCATCAGTCTGAAGCGCGAAAACGGCTCCTAGTTTCCGCGATCCCGCGATCCCAATAGGAGCAATTCGCCTTCGGCTCCATTGGCTGGCGCGCGTCGACCGGGCTCCCATTGGCCGCTGCGTTATGGCCTCCAAGATCCCGAAGCGCGCGCGCTCTGCAGTACGCAGCAGACGACAAAGGGAGCGGACGAGCGGCTTGCATGCTTTCGCATTCACAACTCATAAGAAATGCTTAGGTGTACCTCGAGCTTTTTTATTATTATTATTATTATTATTATTATTATTATCATCATAATACGCGTTGTCATCTTAGTCGAGGCTGAGTGGGAGAGAGAGAGAGAGAGAAAATTTCTTTACAACGACGGTTAGGTCAGAGCCTTTTATACTGGGAGAGTTCGGCGGGTGGGAGGGGCTTACGGCCCGCTAGGTTTAGCAGATTCAGCGGGTTCCGCTTCCGCCATGATGTGCCTCCCGGCAAGTGGGTCCCCATTGACGTGCGATGTATACGCGTGTAGGTTTTGCCGTTCGCGCTTTTGTTGGCGTAAGGAGAGAGTCGGAAAACAAGCATTTCGTGATTCGGTGCTTTATTCATGTAAGAATTAGCAAAGAAACCGCCCATTTACGAACGGCACTCATTTATAAATGGGGAATCGCTCAAAAACGCCCGACGTCCGACACAGCTCAGCGGCCTAGTGCGCATTTTCCAGTGGACAAGTTTGATTGTCTGGATCGCTCTCCGACTGTTTACCACATCACAAGGTTGGTGCACCGTTGTACGGAATACGGCGGACCGATCGTGATTTTCCGCCGTGCTTCTTCACCTGCCGGTCTTTTGGGGGTTTTCTGACATTGTTTGGTTTGCTGTGAAGGAACAGCGTCGTCATTGCGTGGTGCCTGAGCTTTTTGCGATCGCGACAAACCCTCTTTCGAATTCACTGTCTATGAAGTGCACCTAAAAAAAAAAAGGCATGACAAGTAAGTATTTGTTACGCGCATTCAAAAAAATATCAAAATAAAGGTATCGCTAGCGAAACAAAAGCGCTTGCGAGACGGCGAAGCTGAGCTGCGAGGCCGAAGCTACGAGAGCGAGCTGCATGCTTTGAACGCGCCGACGGAGCGCGTGCACTCGTAGAGTTCACGCGTCGTTCAGCGCGACGTGCACGCGCTTGCAGCGATCGGCTCCGCTCGCGCTTACACTGAAATGCAGTATACACAGTTCAAAGTTTGCAAGCTAGGCCGCTCGCAAGTATCAAGTCTCGCGCGACAGGAAACAGCTTCGGTGATCAACGGACACTCTCATACCTGACGCTGCCACACCACCCTTACAAAAAAATGAACTGAGTTTCAATTGAAAGTGTAAAGGGCTCACTCAATAGACCGCATTCAGTCTCAATTGAAATTCAATTGACTTTTTCTAATGAGTCCCTATTGAACCGTCCCAGGATATTGGCCACTGAGGCGCAATTGAATTTTAGCAATTGCATTTCAATTGAATTTTGGCAATAGTGTTTTAATAGAACTTTTGCTATTGAGTTTCAATAAAAATATTGCAATTGAGTTTCAATTGAATTTTTGCAACGTGTTTCAATAGAATTTATTGCAACTGCGTTTAAAAAAAATTGCAACTGGTTAAGAATTTTTTTGTATACTTCCTTAAAGCATGCAACATGAAGGAAACAAAGCACATGGAGGAAACGAACACAAACATCATAACTAAGCACTCACAACCCACTAATCGTACTCCCCTTGACTGCCCCACCGCCTTATATACCCTACATAAGAAAGGTATTCATTTGGCCGGTGACCACCTCAGCATTTATTAAGGTTCCCAGTTTGCTATTTCCTCCTTGGAAGTCTCATAAATGATAAACAATGTTTCGAAGTCATTGGACTCTATCCCTTAATAGAAAAACATTGGTACAAGCAATAATCGTTCGGTGCAGTAATCCACAACGACCAAAAAACAACAAACTCAATTGCATTCCTAATGAGTAAATTCAATAGAATTGCTATTGAGTTTCTTATGACCAAGCTCAATTGCATTCGTAATGAGTAAATTCAATAGGATCGATATTGAGTTTCTTATGACCAAACTCAATTGCATTCCTAATGAGTAAATTCTATAGAAACGGTATTGAGTTTCTTATGACCAAACTCAATTGCCTTCCTAATGAGTAAATTCAATTGAATCGATGTTGAGTTCTTATGACCAAACTCAATTGCATTCCTAATGAGTAAATTCAATAGAATCGATATTGACTTTCTTATGATAAAACTCTATTGCATCCCTAATGAGTAAATTCATTAGAATTGATATTGAGTTTCTAATGATCCAACTCAATTGCATTCCTAGTGAGTAAAGTCAATAGAATCGATATTGAGTTTCTTATGATCAGCCTCAATTGCATTCCTAATGAGTAAGTTCAATAGAATCAAAATTGAGTTTCTAATGATCAAACTCATTAGACATTGAGTTTATATTGAGTTTCAATTGACTCTATAGGAACACAATAGAAAGTCAATTGAAACTCATTGATCATTTTTGTGAAACAAGTCGCTGCACAGTTTGAGTCAAAATAAAACGCGTTTAAAGCACAAAATAATTTAATTGTAAAATTACCTCGCACAATCAAGAACTCGAAGTCGGCTTCCACTTACTAGCCCTCTTCGTTTTGGCCTCCCGGATCTTGTGCCTTCTGCGGTTTTCTTTCCTTCCGGGAACCGGCACATCCTGAACCCTTCTTTTTCGCGCTGTTCGACCACCCAACGGCACTACGGCACCCCATTACGTTTTCTTTTAACGTCTCGCAGAGCGCAGAACGAACATTTTCACCGTCGTCTCTCGCTCCACGCTAGTGAGGCGGCTGCCGGCTCGAGACGGCAAGGCACATCATGGCGGACAACGAAACTCGGAACGCGATGCGCACAGTTGCCAGACTGTTTGATCAGTGTTGCCAGACTGGCGGCTGGATCAATAGACCGCCGAACTCTCCCAGTATAAAAGGCTCTGGGTTGGGTTAGTCCCGCGTCATCTATGTGTCTTGTGCCGGTAATCAGGCAGACGCCGGTGGTGAGGCGGGTTGCATGGTCCCTTTGATGTGGACAATGTGCGAGACTAGTTGAGGCCAGGGCGTGGGTTGTGCTTCCCTGAGGGTTGGGTGATCTAGCGCCCCTACTCTGCAGTTGACGGGTGTGGAAGGAGTTGGCATAGATGAAGCTATACTCGGCGACAACCTTTCTTGGCAATCCGGTGGAGAGGAGGAGAGCCCGCGCACAGCTTTATTCAGTCCTCAAAAATGGGAGAGGAGACGCATGACGTGCCCGTACCCGCCACTGCATTGCCAAAAAAAGTTGTCTCCGGGAGTATACACCAACTCATGTTTACAAACAAACCGGAGCGCCCCTAGCGGACGCCACCGACGCCGCGCATGCGCGATGGGGGTGTGGGCAAGAAGCTCGCCGTCGCCCATAAACAAACCATTGGAATGGGATGTTGTCGGCGTCGGTGTGAGTCCCCGCGCTCTTTTTCGCGTTGGAATTGTTGATTCTACGTCTTCCTGGCAATGTCTGACTACTTGAGCGGCCTCAGCGAAATTAACGAGGCTCGTTACACCGCAAAACTTGGCGTGAATAATGTAACATGCGGCGATTCATTCCGCGTGGACGCCGCAGAATGGACGCTAAAGCCTGATTCACATGGTGAGGTTCTGCTCGCTATTTTCAGTCATGACGTCGCTCGGGCTGCAAAAGCCTGAACCGTAGCTGAGATGTCGACGTCGATACTGAAAATCGCAAGCAGAATCGGACCGAGTGAATCAGGCATAACAAGTCGGTGATGGCCACTGGTAACAATTATCAACATCTCCTTATATCTACTGTTTACACCGAGCCTACTTACCCGAAGCAACCTTCAAACTTAAACGTCTTTTGAGGTCTGCACTTCTTATCGCAATTACCGGGTCAACGTTTGGTCTACGGGCCGCTGTCGTTTGAACGAGCAGACGACAAGCAGAAACGTTTGAGAGAGCAGACGACAGCTCGAACGATGAGGCGGCCGTTTGAACGTGATGACGCACTGAACGTAGTCCGCAGGTGGTCCGTGCAACTTGACGGTTTTCCCGCGTTCATGTTGGAACAAAACAAATAAATCTGACGACCACAAGTATCCGTGAATTCAATCCAAAGTGCTTTCCGCCCAAGCAATCGTGGTCCGACGGCGTCTGTTTTTCCTTTTTCACGGCCCCTGTTCACGTTCTCGGACGAACCGAGCAGGCAGAAAACGCATGAAAACTGACCTTCAAACCTTTCCCGACTCTTTTGGTAAAGCCCCAGTCGCGGCGTTTTGACGAGAAGGCAGGTTTTTGTCCGGTTTCTTCCAAAGTAACACAGGAATGCACGTGCCCCATGGCGGCTTCCGCCCACAGCCCCAGACCGGAAGTGCGCCCGACGCGCCACCACCGCGCCGTGACGTAGCAGAGATTACTGCGCACGGGGACAGCTCCGGTAGGTGTGGGGGGCATCGAGTAGCACCCGCACACCTGGTAGGATGGGTGGCCGCGACACTGTTCAATTCGGTGTTGGCGGCATGGCGTCGTTAGGAGGGGTGAGCGTCTGGGCTTGCCCAAAAGGCTTGCCGGATGAAGGATGGAAGGAAGCGTCATGACGGAAAAAGAAAGGAGGTGGAGCAGGGGAGTGTCCGTGCATTCCGGCGCAGGTCTTGAAAGGAGCTGTACAACAATTTCAGTGCTTTGCTTAAATAATTTGGGAGTTGGTGTCTCGACTTTTCTGATGGCCTCACGGGCTTCAGTGGGCACGGCGGGACCATCCCGGCCGCAACAATAAACCCTCTCCTGTTCTTAAAGGCCCGTTCACACATACAGCGGAGCGATAAGTCAGCGCTACATGAGTGCTCCAAAGAGAGGCTCATGTGGCGCTTCCTAGCGCGTGACTTTAGTTCTAATATAGCGCGCGATTAGCGCATTTATAGCGCCTTGTTAGCGCTTTAGTAGCGCCTTGTTAGCGCTTCAGTAGCGCCTTGTTAGCGCTTGAGTAGCGCCTTGTTAGCGCTTCTTGTACGGCGGTTATTGCTGCGGATTAGCGCGTGCACTGCGGTTCCGGTTCCTGTGGTTGGGTGTGCATCAACAGTACCATGGCGGACATGTGGGACGCTGAAATAGAAACGCGACAAATGCTCTTACATACGCAATTAGTGCATATGTGTGTGGACGACTTAACGCCCAGAAGAGCCTTCTGGGTGCGCGAAATCTTTCGCCACCGAGATACCGACGGGTATCCGGCGAACCTTGTTCCCAGGCTGAGGGACCGAGACACAGAGCTCTTTCGAAGGTGATTATTTTTTAACTGCGTGTCTTTGAAACCAGGGTCACGCATATCGAATGGCGAGGTGGAAGGGCACGTGTGTCAGCTGCTCCGCGGAGTTTCACCACAAGCAGCAACAGATTGTTTGCTGTGTGTGTTTAACCCGCTTTCACGGCAAGTGCGTGAATATCGTCAACGATGACTACGACCTACTCATGCAAGATGGGGTGAGCCAGTACAAATGTGCGAAATGCGTCAAGCGAAAAAACAACGACGACGACGAAGTTCTTACGCCTAGCATTTCAACCACGGAATCTACGGTGGACGCGGCAACGGACACCGATGACGTTCCTGTGTACTGCAGGTTCATCGACATCAAAGAAAGACATTCAAGCGGTACTGGAAGAGCTCGTCGACAACTTCGCACGACTAAAAGCGGAAAACGTCTCGCTACGTCAAGAGGTTCGTCGTCTCAACGACATCGTTTCTTTGTTCGTGAGTCAACGCTCCACGAATATTTCAGACAGAACCGGAAGACACTCGTCCTTCTCTCCAAAGTTTGGGACGCTTGGCCCGTGTGTGCTGCACCCTCCAGCTTCGGCTTCCTCGTCAACCGTGGCGGAATTACCCACTCCAGTCTGGCAACGGCTACATCGAAGTCATCAGGGAGCACGACTACAAAAGAGGCCACAAGCACCGCAACACCTCGGGCACGATACCGCTGTTAGGATGTTCCACTTACTTCCTGCTCATCCTCAGGTTGGTGTCCTAGAATCATATCGCCGAGACAAAGTTGTATTTGTGATTACGGTATCGTGCCCACCTGCCGTATACAACTTGCTGCTCAATGTGCGTTCAATTGTCGCCGCTGTCAAAATGAAGTCGTACCTCACTCTGGAATTTGCTAAGAAGTTACTACTGCTGTCAGGGGACGTCGAGACCAATCCTGGCCCTCACGACGTTCCCTCTGTTTCTGCCGCACCTCTCGATCAAACGCTCGTTCTCTTGAACCAACTTGCTGCTGGCCAAACAGAAATAATGAGGGAAATTAGACTCATACATGAAAGACAGGGAAAAACAGAGACCGCCTTAGCGGATTTGAAAAGTAAAATTGACGATATCGATCGAGAGGTGCTGAACTTAAAATCAGTAAGGGACGGCGTTACCGCCGTCTCAGAGGTCGCCACGCGAAACAGTTCTGCACTCGAACAAATAGCACAAAGGTGCGCCATGCTCGAAAGTCATTCCAGACGAAATAATTTGTTGTTCTTTAATGTTACTGATAGCAGGAATGAAACGTGGAAGCAGTCGGAAGAGAACGTCGTCAATTTTTGTGAAGAAAGGCTTGGTGTTAGATTAGAACCTTCCGCTATCGAACGTGCCCATCGGATTGGTTACTACAGAAACGACGTCGCTTCGTGTAGGCCGATTGTTGTAAAATTCAACTCTTATAAGGATAGGGAACTTGTGCTTTCGAAGGGACCTAAATTGAAGGGCACAAACTTTCGTTTGAGTGAAGACTTCCCCGAAGAAATTCGCAAAGCAAGAAGAGAGTTGGTTACGTTCGCTAAAAACCAAGGACAGCCCTTCAAACTACGCCATGATAAACTTATCATAGGAAGTTCGCGTTATTATTTCGATCAGCAAGCCAATTGCGTCAAACCTCTTTTATCATAACTCGTGGAAAAACGGCAGTCATCGCCCTCCCCTCAAGTGACACGTAACCCTTGTTTTAGAACTTTGAATTTTTTTATCGCGAACGCGAGAAGTGTGTATGCGAAACAAGACGAGTTATTTTCTGCTATGCAATCGTGTACAGCTGACGTTGTCATCGTCAGCGAAACGTGGTTAACGGAGGAAATTTCTAGCTGTGAATTGATTATGAGCGACGATTATTTTATTATACGGAAAGATCGAGCCGGACGTAGAGGGGAGGGGTTCTGGTGGCTATCAAAAAGACTTTGCATGTTGAAAAATGCGATATAATTTCAAGTTTCGAGGGAGTATGGGCCCGAATAAGAACACCGACTGTTTGCCTTCTGGTTATTGCTTGCTACAAACCTCCCGGGTTTTTGAATTTTTCTAGTTTACTTCAAGAATGCGTAGAACAAATTGTTAGAACTTACCCTAATGATATGTACGTGCTCGCTGGAGACTTTAATTTCCCTGATATTGTCTGGCCGGTCTTTCCTGCATCCATGCCCTTTGAAAGTTGGCGCACTCTTCCAAAACAATGTCGCGACTTTGTAGATGTAGCAAGCGCTTTGTCCCTGTGTCAAATGAATAATCAACCAACTCGTGGTTCTGCTGTTTTAGACCTCTTTTTCACTTCAAAACCCGAATGTGTAATGGGGGTTCACCTAATGGAGCCCTTGAGTGATCATGCGTCTGTAAATGTTGAAATGACCATTTCAACATACAAATATAATCCGTTGACTAAAACCATTTTAAATTATCCCAAAGCAAATGTTGATGCGATTTGCGCAAATTTAGTATCATTTACTACTTCATATATGGAGGATTTTGCTTCTAGGTCTACAAACGAAAATTGGAATCTACTTAAATTCAAATTACTTCAACTGGCAGATCTTTTCATCCCTAAGGTAAACATACGCTCTAGCGTTGAAAAGCCGTGGTTTTCAGCGAGACTGAAAAAACTTCTCAATAAAAAGCATCGTCTCTATAGGAGTGCCAAGCTATCTAGATCCCAAGATGCATGGGAGAAATACGATCAATGTAATTTAACAACCAAGCTCGAAATAAAAAACGCAAAAAGGAAATATTTTAATGAAGACCTTGGTAACATTATGAGGACCAATCCCAAGAAGTTCTGGACTGTGGTTAATCCGAAGCAAGGAAGGCAGTCTTTTTCATTTTCCGATGACGTTGGAAACAAGATGAGTCCTCTCGAGGCGTGTGAGCGGTTCAGTCAATATTTTAGTGAAGTCTTTTCAGAGGACCTGTTTCCTCTTCCGGATTACTACCCAGATTCTAATATGTATCATGAAATGCCTCAACTAACTATTTCTGCAACTGGCGTTTTGAAACTTATTGATGAACAGCACCCAAACTCCGCTCCCGGCCCAGATAATATTTCAATGAAACTTCTCAAACTATGCAAGCATGAGTGCTCAACCCTCCTTTCCCTGATTTTTCAACAATCCTTAGACACGAGCGACATTCCCGATGATTGGAAGCACGCGCAGGTAATTCCAATACACAAAAATGGTTCAAAAAATGAATTTGGTAATTACAGGCCTATATCGTTAACAAGTGTCCCTAGTAAGCTCATGGAGCATATAGTATTTTCTAACGTTATGAATCATTTATGCATTAACAATTTTATATTTGTAAACCAGCACGGTTTCCGGCGATCCCACTCCTGCGAAACGCAACTTTTCGAATTTAGCAATGATATTCATGAAAATCTCCATTCCCGCTTAGAAACGCACGCCATTTTTATTGATTTCAAAAAAGCTTTTGACAAAGTACCTCATCACCGTCTTATGTTAAAACTACGCTCGTTAAGAATAGACCCGTTTGTAACGGAATGGATTGCAGGCTTCCTTTCTAACCGCACTCAATGCATTCATTATGAAAGTAAAGATTCGTCACCCCAACAAGTAAAATCGGGCGTGCCTCAGGGAACCGTGCTTGGTCCACTACTTTTTCTGATATATGTTAACGACCTGCCTACTCGTATTCAGTCCATGATAAGATTATACGCCGACGATTGTGTTCTATACCGGAAAATAGAGGGCTTGGATGACTGTATGCTTTTGCAGAGTGATCTGACGTTTCTTGAGACGTGGTGTGAAGAGTGGCAGTTGCAGATTAACGTTTCCAAAACAAAATATTTGAACTTCAATAATAAACGCACATCAACACAATTTAACTACACCCTTTTCAGTATCCCCATTGAAAATGTTCAGACATATAAATATCTCGGACTTCATTTCACACCCAACCTTTCATGGGAACCACATATTAACCACGTCACGGCAAAGGCTAACCAAACTTTAGGCTTTCTAAGACGTCACCTACACTCAGCAACACGGGAAACAAAACTGATTGCATACACATCTCTTCTTCGTCCAAAGCTGGAATACGCATCTCTCATCTGGAACCCACATCAGTCATATCTCATTGACAAGTTAGAAGCCATTCAAAATCGAGCCACCCGCTTCGTTCTCCGAAATTATACCCGTACAAGTATAACAACACTAAAACAACAAACTAATATACCCCTTCTTGCAGACCGACGTAAAATAACTCGACTAACTGCCCTTCATCATCTGTACTATCATTCACCCTCAAAGAAAGAAAAATATTGCCCAGCTGCCAACCACGTCTCGGCACGCACAGACAATTCACAGAAACTTCAGCTCGCCACTCCTAGAACTAACACCTTCAAATTTTCTCCGTTGCAGTTATCTATATCAGACTGGAATTCCCTCCCCGACGACATCGTAACAGTAAAAGAATCCATTAGATTTCGTTCCGCAATTGCCACTCTTTACAATACGTAAGAAAGAGCGGAAAGAGGAACGGATTCCTAACTCTTGTTGATTTGTATGTGTATTGTTGTTTTTTGCCCCCCCTTATGTAAAGCCCCTACTTAATCAAGAATCTGTCAAACGTTGTTGGAGCAGTGTGTTACTGTCGTTCCTTGTTGCGTGTAAATAATAAAATGCAAAATTTTCTTGCTATTCAGCTCGCAATTAGCTATTGTTATTTGGTTTGGGGCACAACAATTAAATCTAATATGAACAAACTTATGATCCTACAAAAGAAAGTGGTTCGTTTTGTTGCAAGCACGCCTTACGACACTCATACGGAACCATTATTTATTAAATTCAATGTCGTCAGGATTTCCAGTGGATACAAGTACCGTTGGCTATGTTCTTATTTATTTTTGACCGATGAGTTTATTTCTTCTTTGTTTAATGTATCCCACCTGACAGAGGGTGAATCTTCCATTCTTGTCAGACGGAGAGAGTTCTGTATTGTGCCTCATTTTCCGTACAAATTATGCAGTGCAATCTATTGTGCATAACCTGCCTACATTACCTCACAAGTTTAATATAGACCACAATGATATTCAGTGTTTAAGAAAAAAAGGCTGTACGCCTTTGTTTTATTTAGACAATGTAGCGTATAGTAGCTGTTGTTTTTACCATGCCCTGTAAGTGCAGGGGCACCAGACCCGGGCAAGCTACCTCATGGAAATTCTTTGTCTAGTGCCCTCAGCAGATTATTGCTGAAAATAAATATTACTTGCTTACT
>JAZHYW010016741.1:0-63510 GCA_037355805.1 Ixodes ricinus
TGGAAACCGCTGGAATTAGCAGTTTTCTACAATTAGTTCAAGTACTCTCACCCTGGATCGTTTGATACTAGTTCGTTCGAAAAAGCCGTATTATTAGCTGAATGCACAGATGCATGATAGAAGCATCTGGCAATTCGTGCTTGCGTACACAACCGGAAAACTTGGCGTCAGAATCCCCGTGTCACGACTGATCAGCTTCCCGCGCATGGTTTTTGATTGGTGAACTCGGTCGGAATATTAATGCGCATGACAAATTCACGACGATCACCAAGAAAGGCGCAACCTTCTGCCTTCATGCTTTATTCATCGGGAAGCCAAACGACTGTTTATACGTTTTCTGTAACGACAAATCGATAACGGCAAGCGAGTTGTACCCACTGAGCACGTGATAGGGCCGTCACTGGACAATTGGGGAGCTGCAAAATTTTAGTTGCATTAATATTTCCCGATATGTTAAGGAAAGCGTGAAGGCTCGTTACCTTTACTACTTTTTTCATTAAGCTGTCGGGGATTACAAGTCGCGTCTCTCAGCAAGTTCGCCCTCAAACATGCTCGCGCATCTACTTTCTCTCGTAGCACACTGCAGCCTATAATCACTGCAACCTACTGAGCGCATTCAGCGAACGGTCTGAGACTAAAAGGAGAGTTCGGTTCCAACAACCGAATGTGCGCAGGAAGAACTTCAAGACGCGTAACATTTATTCTGCTCTTCCCTCCTGCCCACTTTGTGTCTTGTATATGTTTACTGACAGCTTGCAGAAACTGCGGTGGGTTTTTTATTACGTTCGCTAATCTTGTTTCGTGGTTCCCTCCCCCTCGGCGTTCTTGACCGGCGAATTCCGAAATATCATTGGCTGCTGCGAAGCGATAATGAGATGCACGGAAATCGACCAACTCCATCTAGAATAATGAATGCCTCCGAACGTCCCACTCTTCCTTCCACGGGACGTCAGGATGGCGCCAACTCGGTGATTGGACCCAAGCCCGATGCCGAACGTCCTTTGACGCGTTGATTGACGACGAGGCCCAGCCGAGCACTGACGTAGCTTACTCGTATCCAATCAGTGCTTTCGCTCGATCTCACTTTGATAATGACGTCAAAATTCTAGAGCACAGTCGTTGATTCTGCCACTAGGTGGTGTTGACTGGACACGCACTGTGTTGTTCTTTTTCTTTTTTTTTTTACAAATAACAACTATATTCTCAGCCGTCCTTTTCTTTTTATGGCTTTTGCTTTTTTTGTGCTTTATGCAGTGGGCTTTGTCGTCGGTACAGATAACGCGCTTTAAATCCGGAGACCGTGAAACAAGAAGCTACTGCAAACGTCTAGTCCGGCTCTATAGCCAGCCGGCAACAGCCAGGCGGCGGAAGCAGAGTGAGAGCCCACGGTTGTACGCTGTCTCGTTGTAACTTGGCAAAGGGTGAACGAGAAGCCGGACACTGCGTGCCGACGGCTTCGATATGTGCTATGTATACGAGGGCAAAGCACACATATTGAACGCCATGACGCAGCGAAGAGCCTGACACTTCGCGGTAAAACCGCAATCCGATTATACGTAGTCACGTTCCGATTGGCCCGCCAGGGCCGTAGCTTGCGCCGTACTGGTATGATATGCGTTCACGGCGTCCCGGCCCACCCGGTATTTCTTGCCTCAGACACTAGGCTAAGTGGCGCCACCAGAGTAATAGGGAGTATTCACTGGCTGCCATTGCTGTGTTGCGCGACTGCTGAGCGCGTGTTGGCGGCAGAGCTTCCGCAATCTTTTTTTCAACGTGCATTCCGCACCATCATGATTGCCGGTCGTAGCAGGCTAATAATGTGAGCCCCTTCTGAGCATGCGCTCTAAACATCGCCCTCGAATATGGCTTCCAGTGAATACCCACTATAGCTCAAGGTTGAACAATGCAGCCGCCACTCCCAGGCACACCCAATGTTTGTTGTTCCAGTCGCTAGAAAGCGCCAAACCAAACAGCATTGTAGGTCTCCTATACAACGAAAAACTGAGGGAGGAGGAGGGACCAGAGTGCGCAGGGATGTCAGGACGTCGAGCTCTGAGTGGAATGGTTAGTGGATAGACGCAAAGCTATAGCTGCCTTTGTCGCTACTCAGTGTACGAACGCGAACGTCCGAAGGCCAGCTGCGCATGCGCTGCGATTTCGCGTGGCGAGAGGGAAAGCAGGTGGAAAGGCGGAGGCGTTTGCAGTCGGTCAACAATTTCGGCACCTCCTCGCAGCTCGTTTTGCTAACACGACCCAGAAACCACGTGACTCCGTATGAGCAGTTGGAAGCTCTCTGTAACGGCAAGCTCTGTGTAGCTCGCTTGGATAGGCGGTGGCTCACCACTTCTCTCCCTCACGTCTCTTCCCCTGGGTGGCGTCACCTTTTTCTGCAGTCGCGAATAGGCGAGCCGATAGAGATATAAGACGTAGAGTTCTGCCTCAGACATGGCCATGGAGCGTAATGGAACTCTCGCGTCACCTGGCGACCAAAACGTAAAAAGACTAAAAAACTCGGAAGAAAAAAACGGGGCGTTGTTTCTGTTGTGCTTGTCGCAGACTACGTCCAGATGCTACAGCACCGCTTGTCTTCTACGGAGGTTATGATCCGCTGATCTGATTAAACTGTGACGAACCATATGGCGGGTAATGCAAGCATCGAATGCGCGCTCTACTCGCCGGCGAACGTCGCCCCTCTCCCCCGGCGTGTCTTTGGCATATTGAGCACGGTCGTACTCAGCACGTCGCCACTTTCGTTCAGCTTTCTGCCCTCCAGAGCGCTCCTTCACCTTGCGAGGCATTGCAAAGACTGCGGTATGTCCACGGTGAGCACCTCGTCCTACAACCCGCGCATGCGTGTGAGAAGAAGAGGTTTTTTCGTCAATCCGAATTGTCTTTGTCCAACCCTGTCACGCTGTTCCTCTCAATGATGTTGATCGGTCCCAGCGAAATCCTAGAGCTAGATCGGGCCAAAACGAACATTTTGAGGGGGGCGTTGTATTCGTTGTTAACTCTCATTAGATTAGATCAGGAGTCGGCAATCTTTCAGCAGCGGTGGGCCGAGTCGTCACGAAGTCGACACGGAAGGGGCCGGACGGGAAGTCACGTAGAGGGGAGTGGTGGGAGGAAAGGGGAAGGAACGAAAACAAGGCAAAAAGGAAGCGAAGACGTTCTCCACCCAAGTATGGGGATAACGGGCAATGCCAATTGGGAGTGCTCCTGTTTCTGCTAACCCCACGCGAGGCCTGTGTGTAACAGAGGACGTGTTTTCCGGAGTTCCTGCGAAGCTAAGTGATTCTTGGTATGTTTAGTTCAGTTGCGTGTGTGTTTATGGGGTGGTAGAAAGCAGTTTTAAGGTAGCGGTACAATAAGGGAGTTGGGTTAAAGTAGTCTTTTTAGAAAGGGTCACAAGACCAAACCGCGGACACGTTTTAAATTTTTAGCGGGCTTTCTTGGTTTGAGTTCTGGAGGGATATTTCTCGGGGTGTTGAGCTGTGTCGGTAGGCGATGGTGAATACGCAACGGAAGAAGGATGCGAAGCCTGAAGTAAAAGAAGGACCCGATCTAGAATGTGAGGAGTGTGGACGTTGGTGCAGCATGATGAAGACGGTGTTCGAAAGGGTAGCAGAAGCCGAAGAGAGCAGCTCCACATGCCGGAGTGGCGCGGAGTCGAGGACGGTTTCAGGAGAATAGGAGGGGAATTGGGCAGGTACGGTCGAGGGGTTGAAGCTGGAGATACGGGTAGGAGCGGGAGAAGCGGTTTCCAGCTCGAGGCGCTGGTCGTAGATCTGGTTAAGAGGGCCGAAGCGGATGTGGAGGAGATGACCAGGGAATGGGAGAGCAAGGTAGAGAGAGTGGCGGGAGAACTTAGGCGAGAACGGGAGCAGCGAGCCGAACTTGAGCGACAGGTAGAGGAGTTTAGACAGGGGGCAGCAGTACAGCAGACGACTTGAGTCCGGAGTAATTGAAGTAAGCAGGGTGGTGCACGAGGATCGCTCTGACTCTTTGACATGGGGCATCCACTACATTGGAACCACTGGTATACCAGTGGTTCCACTGCAGGAATGCCTCATGTCAAGAGGGCATCCACTACACTATCGCTTACCGTGCTACAGCACGGTAGACAATGAATTGGACGTCACATTGCACTTTTGGGGTTCCCGGAGCCCTGAGGGCGCCGGTGTAAATAAGGGCCAAAATGTAGATCCAGGGGGGGGGGGGGACGATCGGGAGGGGGGAGAAGCCTCGTAGGAATAAGAAAAAATAGCAGCTAACATAGCTTTCATAAACATGCAGGGAGGCAGGAAGAAAATAAAGTGGGAGGTGGGTCAGAGGAGCAATTAGAGCGAAAACTTTGCAATGTATGGATTAGCAGAACACATCTGAGGGACATGAAAACCACCATACATACCGGGATATCATTAAGGATAACCGGGCCAAAGGGGGACGCAAGGAAGGGGAATTATGGGTGTTAGTGAACGGTCAGGAAAGGAAAGAGGAACGAGAGGGCTGCAGGGAATGCATGTGGATTAAAGGCAATATTGGGGTTTGGACACAATCCTGGGTTTTGTGTATCTAAAAACAGGAGTAATGCTGGGGAGGAAATCACAGAACACTTAACATGCATATCAGGAGACGCTAGGAAAATCGGCTACTAACAGGAAAATAATTATCTTGGGGGACATAAATCCGCATTTGGAAGACTTTGATGGACACACGGTTACAACAGGGAAATTGTTAGAAGAGTTCTGCAAAGCTCATGATCTAGATTTGGTTAAAGCACAGGTAAAATGTGATGGAAAAATAACGTGGCAAGAAATAACTCGCACTCAACTATTGACTACTATTTAATGTCACTGCAAGCTATACAACAAATTGAGGAGGTAAGGAAGTAGATGAGAAGGCACAAAAAATTTGGGGAGCGACCATAAGAAAATCAAGATCAGATTTGGCACAGTAAAACCAGAAATGCAAAATCAAAAACAAAGGGTAGGAATAACTTAAATGATAAACAATTACAGGAGGCAACCTAAGCGAATAGGGAACATAATATCCAAAGCAACTGGAAAGAGAATGAACATATGAAGACTTGGTTAGTGTTTCCGTAGAAAGTTAGAGAAATACCGAATCAAACAAGGAGGAAGAAAATTAAAACTCGAGCTCGAAGGTTGGTGGGATAGAGAGGTAAAGGCAGCAATATCGAGTCGCCAAGCGGCATCGAAGGAACACAGATGGGCAAAGAAAAAGGGGGCCACACCAACCGAAGTAACATCAAAATGGAAGGACTTTCGGGGAAAAAGCGGGAGGCATCAGGATTGATACATGCAAAAATTTGGAGGGCGGGAGTCCAGTGGATGATAGAAATAAACCAGAAGGATAGGAATGCGGCAAAAGGTTCTAGGAACACATCAGTGCACAAGGAAAAAAATACCGAGGGGTACCAGCAGACACTAACCACACAGGAAGGGAGAAAAATAGAGGGGGAAGAGGCACGATAATACATTAGACGTATACAATCGAAGCATCATTTTCGGAGTTAGGACCAGATCAGGCGGTAGGGAACGGTAGCGTCTACACAACGCAAGAGGTAGACCATAATGAAGAAATGGAAATGACCACAGGGGATGGGAAAAAGCAGAAGGAAGGGTTCCGGCTGGAACTGCGACAGGTCCAGACGGCATACCAAGGACACTGATTAAAGTCCTAGGCAAAAGAAGCAAATTGAAACTAAGGCAGGTGATTGACCAGATAATTATGAGAGGGAGGTACCAGGGACTGGAAATAGAGCAGGATGAGATTATTATATAAGGGCCAGGGAGACAAAGACAGTATAAAATCATACCGACCAAATACAGTAACAAAGGTGGAACTTATTAAATGTACTTGGGAGCAGCTGAAACAGCTGTTTTGGAGCAGTTTGGGACAGCTAAAACTACTATCTGGAACACGATAGGGGCAGCTCACATCTGTTTTCATTGCACTTCAGCTTGTGTCTTAGACGAGCACGGGCGCAATTTCAATTGTGCTTAGCAGCACACATGAACATGAGTGGTTAGGAACCTAGGAAGATGGAATAACAGTGTAACAGATGCGAAAACTTGGCCGAGAACCAAAAAGCGACTACCATATGTTTCTGAAGATAGTGTCTTTGATATTTTCGGAGTGGCTTTCAGCTGCTCAAAATGGAAACCAGCACCGATTATAGCACAACCCACGCGCTCGACATAGTAATTATATGTCCGAACCACGTGGCGTGTGTAAGCAATGAACGTGCAGTTGCGCGGAGAAACAGGGCAACAGATTTTGAGTTTATCCTATTGCACAACTCAATATCGAAGCAGCAGACAACGATTAACGTAGTTATCGTATTCGAAGCGATGAGCCGGAGCAAGATTAAAGTACGGCGAGATGATCTACCGCTCACGCGAGAGCTGAAAGCCGGCAAGGTTTCGGATCGGACCGCGTTTCAGTTAAGTGTATAAGTTTCTATATATTAAAAGTCTAAACACTAAGTGGACAAACCGAACTCGCAAGCTGAGATTTAAATAGATTAAACGAGGTGGATCCGAGCAGAGCATATCAGTAGAAAAGATAGCAAAGGAAACTGAGAGGAAAATGTGGGAAAGATAATGCATGGGAAATCACCTTTAACAATATACAGGGCACAAAAAAGAAGAAAAAAAGAAGGAACAGCTGTATGATAATTCAGTGGGGAGCTCATTGCTGTTAAAGCTAGAACAGGAGTGCTAAGAACGAAAACATATAGGGCCAAATTCCAGGAAATATACACTCTGTGCGAGGTATGCGACCGCGAAAGAGAAATTATAGAACATTTAATTTTAAGGTGCACGAGGCTTCGTCCTACCCTCTTGGGGAAGATGACAACGAATTTGGAGGGGGCACTGGGTTTTCCGGACATGGATGGACGGATGGATAGGGAAAGAGTTGCGGTAACTAAGAGGAGATTGGAAGATTGGTGGAAAAGATGTAGGGAGGGGTGAAAATACATATAAAAATAAGCAAGGGTAACACTTTAAAAAAGGGGGAAGTGTTGTGATAAAACAAACTTTATACCAATTAACAAAAAAAAGCTGATGAAATGTTAAACTAGGTGACGCAAGCTGCCAAACGTTAGAAGGGGTATAGCCATTTATTTATTTATTTATTTAAAAATTCCCTCAGGGCCCGAAGGCATTACAGAGGGGAGCGGGTTACATCAGTGGAATTCAACAACATACAATAAATAACAACCTTTGAATGCAAAACAATATGTACATATTAGTGAAACGCTGAAATGTGAACATTGTTAAGGCAATTCTTGAAAGCAACGCTGTCAGATATTGATACCACAGACGCTGGAAGGTGGTTCCACAACACTGTGGTTCGGGGTATGAATGAATTGTGAAAAGTAGCAGTGTTACATGAAGGTACGCCCATCTTGTGTCGGTGATCGAGACGTGGTAATATGTAAAAAGGAGAAGCTAATAACTTGTCACGCAAAGTATGATTGTGGTAGTAGATTTTGTGAAACAGGCACAAACGGAAAACTTCTTTACGCGATGCAAGATTAGGCAGGTTTTAAACTTGATTTCATGGATGTTACGCTGGCAGTACGGTGATAATTAGTAAGTATGAATCCATACCATCCATCCGTCCATCCATCCACCATGGTGTCCATAAACCACGTGATCATGAACGCTCTCACATTCTGAGCGCCCCCATGACCGTCCAAGCTCACCTCCCCGTGGACGATCAAAACCGCTTTCCCTGCATGCGCCTGCGAGATATTCCCGGACGACTGTGACCACGGCGAGTTCGTCCGTAACTCGCCGTCGCTGAAGCTGGTCGCCAGCGGGTCGCAATCAAAATGAACAGCTTCCAACATCTCTCGATAGCAATCACTCTCATCGCTGCTGCGATCAATGTCGAACACTTTGACAAGGCGAGCGATGGCGTCGACGTAATCGTCACGGACCGCATGCTCGAAACGCGGAAGGTAAACGAGGAAGCTGAAGCTCGAGACGCCAAGAGAGCCAAGTCTGTGAGTGCGTGCAAGGGGACACCGAGCGGGAGGCTGGCTACGTAGCCAGCCTCCCGCTCCGCCCGGATCCGAGCCTCACGAGGGACCCGCATATAAATCGATTTATCCACGAAACTATGCGCCATTTTTCAAAACAAATTTAGCAGGATTACAGGAACATACAATGGGTCCTAGCAGTATAGGTATCTCATATTTTATTTTTGGCGTGTCACAACCCCTTTAAGTTAATTATCGTTGCGTGCCCCACGTACTGTATGGACAGCGCTTCGCCATACAAGTACTTCTACTCTGCGCTCGCTCATAAAAAACGACATATTGTAATCAGCGTTTGTTCCCGACTTTTCCTATGTGTTGTCATCCGCTGAGCTACATCCGGTGATCAGTCTCCCGTTGCAATTTGGGATATAAGCAGACAAGGAGGAATTTCTGGTTTGTGGGTCATTTTTCTCAAAGTGGCATGCATTGTGAAAGAGTCGTATTACTTGTTCGTAAAATTAAATGACTGAATTTTTTGTTAATGCGTTTTTCTTATTATTTGAATCAGTCTAAAGCGAACGCTGGCTCACTCAGTTCCGAGAACAACGCAGTGCATGCATATAAGCCTTCACTTTTTTTTCTTTTCTTTTTTTGTTTTTTTGTTTGTTTATGAGATGAAACAAAAACTTAGATTTTTTAATGTGCATAGAAAGTGCTGAAATATGAGCCTAACCAGCGGCGTTCAGGCCAAGGCGGTATAAAAGACATGCGGAGAGAGCTTTCTGTACATTAAACTCTTTAAAAATAATATCCCGGAATGGACTGCCACATTTCCTGTTGTCGCACTACGGCAGTCGGTTTCATAGCTTTCCCAGAGGCACCCCACTGATCATTATATCTACCCCTTTCGGCTAGCACTCGACGGGGCCAGCTGTCACCACCGAGTGCGTACGCTACATATCGACAAATTAAAGCACCAGGACAGTACAAGATCAACGGAAGGTCAAAGGGCATTTGGTAGCGGAAATGACCTTATATCGCCGCGAGCGCAGCTGACTAAGCAAGCAGCGCGCTCGTGGCCTAACGGTTATCGCGCGTGCCTTCCTCGCAGAGAGCCGGAGTTCGATTCCTGGCCGCGGGTACGCATTTTGTTGACTCCAATGTAATGTTCTTGTAAATTCGAGAACCGTGTTGCTTGATTCGAGTTTAGAATGTTCTACACGCCGAATCTTCTACGCCGACTGTTCCAGAAGCCCACGCGTGTACAAAAGGGCTCCGCGTTGCCAGCCGGAGTCAGTCTCGCCCCAGCGTCCGATCCTGCTGTTTCGTACGCCTGCGACGCTATTTTTTCTCTATTCTATTTTTGGGCACAAGTTCGCCCCATTATACGTTTATTTCTTCCTGTTTATTTATTGCGCTTTTGGTCACTGCCCGTGACAATATACCCTTTGTTTCTTTGGTGCCTTAATTCGAGGGGAGGACAGATGTCTCTCATTTATACTTTTTATTTTTTTCCCACGGGGAACGCTCTGACAGAATGGGTATGTACTCGCTTGCACATCATCGATATTTAGTTTTTTGTCTGTTTTTTAAGGCGCAGTAGTTAGAATAAAAGAGGATGTATATATATATATATATATATATATATATATATATATATATATATTTCTTTTAATTGGCATAAAACGTGATTATACTATTAAACGCTGTAATAAATCTAGTTATAGTGGGAACAAAATAAGGAGGGTGTGGCTGCTGCAAATATGACAAGGTCACTTCTTGGAATGATGTCGTCAGACATTTGACAGGGGACAGTGGACGAGAAATTGACACGTAATCTACAAGAATGCTGGAAGCAAGGAAGACTGTGGTGACGAGGTGATAACGAAGATTCACTATGTTACTGGTTCGGATATTACAATTGATTAAAGATACAGGCGTTTTTGCCCAAAGTAACAGATTGTGTTGGACGCCAAAGAGTCAAAACAAGCATGAAGGTTTAAACAACAGTTACAAAGCCGGAAAACGTACTAACGTAGATAGAACAAAAGAATTATACAGCGAAAAGAAATGTATGAAAGAACTCCGAAGAATCCAACTTCGCAAAGCACCTTTTTTTACAGGAGTGCAGCCGTCTTAAATGTCTTCACTTCTGGTATGCGTTAAAGCGTCGTTTTGATCTTTCCAACCCGCTGGAAAGTGTTGACGAAAAATGCGTGATTGTCCCACATTCTTGTTTTGCCTCACCTTATATTTTCTCGCATATTCCAGTTTGAAATGTCTTATTACTTTTTCGCCCCGCATACCAGATACGGAACCCACGTGACTGAGAACGAAACCAAAAACGTCTATAGCTGAAAATAGAAAGAGAGCAAGTAAAAAAAATAAAGAGAAACAGAAGCTACGGCAGTGTGCAAAGCTCAAGTATGCTTCTTATTGATCGGTGTTTATTTTTTAGTTTTAATTTAAGCCTACTTGAAAATAAATGGAAATGCGCACAGTAAACACTTGAGGTATTTGAGAAGACAAAAGGGAAACAAAAAAAAGAATGTGGGCGCCAGAAAATGGTGGAGCCCCGGTGGGTGTGCAAACAGTCCTTATATTCTCTGCGCCTTCCCCGAGAAGCCGTATTACCCCGAGAAGCCGTATTACCGGAAATTAAAACGGCGTTGTTGTTTTACTTTGCGGCAACAGAACAGGGAGAAAAAAAAATTTGTCATGTCGGATCAGCAAAGAGCAGTAAACTCTCAAGGCAGGACGAGACGATGCTGCACTGCTTGGGAGTTTGACCCGTACTCCCACTTTCGTTTTCCATTCAATAGTTACCTTACACCAAAACCGAATATAACTTTTCGCAATCTGGATTATGAAACTGGAAACCTAACTGAAATTGTTTCCTGGAAACCTGAAATCCAGATCGCAGAAAATAGAATAATTTCGGAAACCTGAAATCCAGATAGAATCCAATAGGATTTCCAGTTCCATAATCCAGATAGCGGAAAGTAATATTGGGTTTAGGAGTAGGGATATTTTTCCAATATATCTATACGGGAAGAAATTACGGGAGAGGAGGAAATCAGAGCGCGCGGGAATGCCAGAGCATCAAGCTCTGATTGGAGGGAATAATAGTGGGTAGATGAAAAGGCCACCGCCTTTGTCGCTACCCATTAGCTCCCTCCAATCAAAGCGAACAAGAGCGCGCCGTCTGCTCCTCGCGGAGTGTCTCGCGTTCCAGCTCGTTCGAACAGTGAGTACAGAGAGAGGCAGTTAGCCTTTGCGTTTACCCCTATCCTTCCAATCAGAGCTCGCGGCTGTGACGTCTAGGCGCGCTCTCGTCTGCTCCTCTTCCTCAGTTACAATAGCGCATGCGGAGCGAAAGTTCGTCTGCTTCTTTTGCGGGGCTGTGGTGACGTCAGAACGCTGAGCTCCGATTGGCTCTGACTAAAGGATAGTGGGTAGGCCTCAAAGCAAGCTGCCTTGAGGTCTACCCACTATCCTTTAATCAGAGCCAATCATAGATCGGCGTCTTTCTGACGTCGCCACAGCCCCTGCAAGGAAGCAGACGAACTTGCGCTCCGCATATGTTTGGTATGGGGGTTTCTGAATCGCATAGGAAGAAAATGAAAGGGTTTAAGTGATTGTTTGCCATAAAAAGCGTTTCCGTAAATTCTATAGGCCGAGTCCCGCTAGAGCGACAAAAGAAAAACCGACACCGACAAGCCGCCAGCACGCGCAGCATGCACGCGAAGGTATCTTCGCCAGGCTTGCAATCACCGTTCCTTACTTCAATCACGAGCACCATGAGACAGCAAGCTTGCCAAAGCACCTTCGTGCGCATGCTGCACGCGCACGAGGCTTGTCGGCGTCGGTTGTTTTTGTTTTCGCTCTAGTGGGACTTGGGCATAACCGGATGCTAACGGCTGTACCCTTGATAACGGGCGTTAGCTTGCGCCACCTAGCCTATAAGCTAAAAGCAAAAGTATGGTTCCTCCCATCGCCCTTCTAAGCCTATTTGTTTCCACTGCGCAATTTTGTAACTACCACCAGGCGATGTTGGGATATCGCAAGAATGACCTTTGGGGGATCGGGCAAAAAAAACGAAAAGCATCACCCCTGGCTTTTCCCCCTGCAAGAAGAGTCGCCAATTTTCTCTGGTCAAACGTAGTCGGCGTTACCCCAAAACCGGGCCCACTGGGAGACAGGGTTGAGTCTTTGTGCCGGCGCCACGCGAGAGGGAGTCGCAATTTCCCTCTGTTCCGCCTGTTCCAATCTCCTCTTTGTTATTAAAGTGCGCTTATCATGCATTCTTTCATCCTCGTCTGCCAACCCTAGCACTCCGGTCAAATACTGTCACCCCCTCTGGGAAAGCGAGAGCAAGCCCTGTGACCCTCATCACCACATGTTATATTGTCTCGTCCCTCCCTGGCAGATGGCACACCGCGTATTCATTTCCTCATACTTTGCCGTGTATGTCATGGTCCTCAATATTCCTGCTCTGACCTCAAACAACAACGAGCTCCCACGTGAGATAGCATACCAATGTTACTTCCTTGTTTCCTTTTTTCGTTTTCTATACATAGTTAAAGCTAACTTTTTCTCTGTATTCTTTCCACCCACATTTTCCTCTCGGCTCCTTTTACTTTCTTTTGCACAGAACTAGTCTGCTCTGCCCCAGCGCTTGACTGTTGGTATTTTAATTTCAGTTTTCGGGTTCCGTTTGTCCATTTAGTGTTCAGACTTTCATATTAAGATGCTCATATACCTTTCTCACCCATCATGTATCCTCCACTGTTTCTACTCCTCGGTAAAATCTCAACTCGATTCATCGCCTCTCTAACCTCGAAAGATGCCCAGCCCATGTCTCACTGCACTCCTTCATTTGGTGTATTCCCATGCCCCAGTGCCGGTCTGCTCACGCTCCTCTGCCAGGTTTCTAAACTCGACTAGACCTCAGATTTCATGCATAATACCGCATTGCCAAACGACAGTTTCGGCACCATGAATCCTTTCCATATTGCCTTAACAACTTCATATCTATTGTATTTGTATAATGCCCTATGCTTCATAGTTGCTGCCTTCCTTTTTCCTCTCATTAACATATTTTCTTCCTGTTCTTCTTAGCTGTTGTTTCTCCTCATTCAGCCATACTCCTAGATATTTATACTTCTCTATGACCTCTATTAAAATCTTTTGAGTTTCGAGTGGGTCCCCCTCTCATTGTTATAGAACCATTATTCCCGACTTGTCGCTACTGAAATGTCATGCCCAGAGAGTCTCCTTTCTCTCCACAGATCTTAATCGGCTCCTGTAACCTATCCCGGCTATCTGCCAACAGTACAATGTCGTCTGTGTAGAACAATCCCGGTACAACTTGTTTTATTGTTCCCCCTCTCTATATATATGACACATCAAAGCCTACATTGCATTCTTCTTCTTTTTCTCCACTTTAGTCAAGTATGTCATAAAATGCATGGGCGAAAGCGGAGTCCTCTTTTTATTGCTGCCGGATCTGCTATTTCTGCTTCCCGTGTTATCACAAGCTTATTATTTGCATATACCTGCTGTAAAAGCCTAATCAAATGTGCATATAAATAATAATTGCTCAGCTGAACCAAGAGTTGTTTTTCCTAACTCACATTGTCGTATACGCCCCTTTAATGTCTAGAAATGTTATCCGTCACGTTGTTTTACTCATCCGTGCCACCTCTATTCAATGAGTGATGATAAATAAATTACCATCTAATCATCTATCTCTTCGAAACCCGTTCTGTAGCTCACATAGAATGTTTCCTGCCCATTCTTCTGTTCTTCTTTTTACTATATGCATCGCTAGCACTGTACAGGGCCGAAGTTACTGGCATTTGGCGATATGATGCTTTGCTATCCTTATTTCTTTTGCCTTTTATATAGCAATCTCATTCCTGCTTTGTTTCCAATCATTGAGTACGTCTCACCCCATAATTATTTTATTAGTTGCCTGTCTTAGCTTCAATTTTTCTTTTTTGTTACTATCTATAGTGTCTTGACCTGTCTCATTCCTCGTCTGGGCCTGTCGCCGTTCCAGCTGGTACTTTACTTTCTGATCTGTCCCATTCCACCGTGGTCGTCTCAGATTTTCTCGTTAGTGTTCTTGTCTTGTGTCGTGTTGCCGTCTGTGCTCTGTCCAATCTAGTTCGGTTCAAGTTCTGCGAACGTTGCCTCGATTGTTCGTCTAATAACTTTTCTTGCATCCTCGCCCTCACACTTGTTCATCCTGTGTGGTCAATTAATAATAAAACCTTCTGTTTTTCTCCCCTGAGTATCCACCTTCTCTAGCATGGGTGGATATTATTGAAAGTTTCTGCATGGTGCCTTAGGCCAGCTTCAGACGGAGAACTTTCCCAGCAATTTTGGTGTTGCCGGCGAGTTGTTCCGTTGCTTTCTCCTGAGATCCTGGCGCTGCACGAATCGCACGGATCGCGTCCGGCTCGAAACGGAAGAGCAGCTGCAATACTCGAAAACGTTTGAAGCGGCATGTAGCCAATCAGGGACGCGATATTTTCACGTGACATCCAGTGGCGGTCATGATGATAACTAAACACTTGGTTCTGTTTTGAAATGGATCGTTTTTGGGAATAATCCGTGTCAGAAAGATAAGTTAGTATTCTCAGCGTCACTTAAAGATATAAAAACACTTTTATAGCGCGTAACTGCGTGTCTAAATAGTGCTATAAAAATAATATTTAATGATGATGATGGCAAATCGTAGAAATTCGGTTGATACGTGTGAACGCGGGCGGCCCGTGGTGCTGGTGTTGATACGTCAAGTTGCTGGTAGAAACTGCCTCGTCTGAGAGCGGGCCTTAGCGAACTTCTCACGGATTCAAACCAAAAATGATAACGGTTTCGGTTAGCAGTTACGGTTACCGTTATATTTATAAAATTGGTTTAGTTTCGGTTTTAAACGGCTTCAATTTTTATATTTTCGGTTAATAAATAATAAATAACGTCCCGCAAAACCTTGTTTTTTCGTGTGTGTTTTTGCTTTCTTTTTTCTTTTTTTTGGTGGGGGGGAAGGGGCTTGCAAATGGATGTAGAATGTTGCTGGGTACCAAGAATGATGTTATTCTTTACCTTGAACTTGTCTTTCTTATCAAGTGTTTGTTTTCATCGAGGCTAGATACTCTACTCTATGATAAAAAGTGTCAAGTAGCCCCGATACCACACAATGGGTCGGCGAGGCAAAATGAATCGGGATATCCGATAGTCATCCCGACTCATATAGTCAGTTTTGTTAAGCTTGCAACTTACAAACCCAGGACACGAGTGAATCTCGAGCATCTTATGATCGCTTGGCAAGCCAATCAGATCGCGGCATTAGCCAATAAGAACGCCAAAGAACCAATCACGAAGCAAGAAGCGTGAACATAAGAAGCTACACCCGGCGCTTGTAAAAAAGAACACCGAACCTAGAGAAAAAAAATGTTCTACCTGGTTATGGCAGGGCATGTTTCAAAATGAATGTTCGTCGAAGAAGATAATTTTTTTTTTGCCCAAGGTTGTCTATCTACAATACGATTTGCTTTTCGATTTGCGGTCGAAACCGAAATTGTACCCTCTCTGGGTTGATGATGATAGCGTTTGTACACAACTAGTGTGCGCTCCGAGTTCACTGGACCTCAGAGCGCACACTAGTTAATGTACAAACGCTATCATCGTCATCAACCCCACAGGAATACAGTTTTCGGTTTCGCCCACAAATTTAAAAAAGTTATGGTATTGTAACATATGTTGCCCTCGGGCCCAAAAAAAAAAGACTTTTTCGACGTGACATTTGTTTTGAAACATGCCTGTCCTAACCAGATAACAAAACAAAATATTTTCCTAGGTTCAGTTTCCCTTTAAAGCGACTACACAAGAATTCGAAAATGGCCTCTCCTGATCGGTTAGGTTAGGTAGGTTAGGTTAGATTAGATATGACACTCATGACAAGTAATCCATTACTTGCAATCAATTACTTTTTGGGATAATTTTGAAACCATTTGAATACGCGTACATTTATTAGGAAGTAATCGCGAGAGGAACCTGATTACTTTTGGAAGTACTAGGACTCCTCTTAACTATTGCTATATTCGCCATTCCCTTCCTCTGATGAGGCCCTTTGTTTGAACAAGTTTCGTACCAAAGAATCCTCGACCCAAATCTCCGACAGGATAGATGGTTTACACGATAAGTAGTTGATAACTCGGTGATTCTAATCCAATATTGGCAAGTACGAAAGACCCGTTTTCAAACCGGCAGAAAAATCTGTCGTTATTGAAAATCGGTGGTAATGGGAAAACTATTCGTTACTTCCTTTTTTCTTTTTTTCTGTAGCGGCTAATTTATTTTCGTGCAATCAAATGTTATTACTGTATACTACCAAGAGTAACTGTAATTAACCACTATTATCGATTATCGTGTGTAAGACTAATTAGGAATCTCGAATAATTTTATTTCTAAGACTCTTGCACTTCATAATTATTCGTAATTATATTTAACAGAAGAATAAACTACACACAATACAAAATGCCAAAAGCACAGTTTTCCATCGAACAAAAAAAAAGAACTCTCCGTCTTTTGTAAATAATCCAATGACGTTGTTTCTAGGGATTTCTTTATTCGCTATTTTGTCTTGCTAGTTTAGAAACAGTACCATTTAGAAAAAGTCATGAAACGATGTTACTACTTTCGCTTAGAATCACTCCCTAACCTTAATAACTGAATAGACTTGCCTCAGTTTTTTCTTTCTTTCATTCTAGGCAATGGCAATATACAAAAAAAAATCGAAAAATATGAGCACCGTTTATCCCCTCAACTCGGAGCCAGAACAAGCGGCCACGTGGCTCTGGTGCCTATCCTATGCCGCCAACGTTAATCATAGCAGCGCGCTGGGGTCGGCAAAGTAGAAAACCTGCGCTGAGCTCCAGGCATTGTTTGAGTTCAGCTATTCTCCTCACCGCAGTGGTTATACACGATTTACCACCCTAGTGTCCACCGAGTCGTTAATTGTTACTAGCCAAAGTCGCGTGCTCACACAGTTCTCGTGCCCAATCCATGAACCGCGCTCGACTGTCGTCAAGTGGGTGGTTTCGATCCCACAATTACGTCCTCAAGCTGTGCGTATGCAAGACTGAAAGAAATGGTCCCCTATTATCCTCGCGATTTCAACACGACAAAGAAGCTTCTGAGTCAGTGGCGGTCTGTGCAAGTATACTTGAGACAGACTAGGACAAGTACGCCTCTGCAAAATCATGCACATTCCAACCCGATATTGTTTTATAACCCCTTTAACATTTTGTCACAGAAAATATTACATACAGCCCGTCATCTAAAGCTTTTAAGGCTCTTTATATGGCCCGCGAAATCCGTTTTCTTAACGTATCGCGCTGCAATGTACTATAAAGGTGCAAGCAGGTGGAAGTTTTCAGTGAAAAAAACTAAGAAATAAACTTTCCTGGTTCAAAAGTAAAAAAAAAAAATCTGTTCTGGGCAATTTGCGTTGCCGTTTCACAGACGATGCATGCGTAGACAAACGTGCTTCCGACAGATGGCGTACGCCGCTTCGAGGAGCGCCGGTCGATCCGGTATCTTTTGCGAGATCGTCTGCTATCAATCCGAATCGGCCGGCGCTCCCTCAACGCGGCGTACGCCATCTGTTGGAAGCACATTTGTCTACGCGTGCATCGTCGGCGAAGTAGCAACGTAAATTGCCCAAAACAGATTTTTTTTTTTTCTTTGAACGAGGAAATTTGTTTTCGTGATTTTTACACTGTAAACTTCCACTACTTGCTTGCACCTCTGTAGCAAATTTCAGCGCGATACGTTGAGAAACCAATTTTTGCGAGCCGTCTAAACTGCCTTAGAAGCATTAGTTCACATGCTGTAGAATTCAAAACGTCAAAAACCATTATTTACAAAGTAGAACTTCAGTCATGGTGTTTAGTCAACACCAACAAATGTGTCGAAAAAGTTCCTCGCCTCTAAAATTACTCGGCAGTTGCACTAAAATTCTGAAGAGAACCCACCGATCCCCGGTCACTAAGACCACTTCGGCTATGCGTTCTTTCATTATGTAAGCTCTCCGTTAGTCTGACATCAAAAATGGTGTCGACGACGGGCCGAAATTCTGGCCATGCACGAAGGCATGGGCGAAATTGGAAAGTAATTCGTTACAAGAAACGGATTACTTGTAAACCGTTACTTTTGCAAGCAATATTGTAATTGCTACGCTACGTTTTTTGCGGCAGCAATTTGTAATGTAATTCTGCCTCTTTCACCGTGTTTTTCTTCTGCGCATCAGAAATGGACAGTGTTGAAGAACGATTTTTGAAAGCATCAAAATTGTTTCTATTGTTTTCTTGATAAGTGTACGAGGAAAGTAAAGTGAAAGAAATTTGTAACGTAACGACTAAAGTAATCGGTTATTTCTCAGCGAAAATGACCGGTAATGGTAATTCATTACATTTGAGGCTCGGTAATTTGTAACCGTAATTCATTACATCTTGCAAATAACGTGCACATATCTGGTCACGGGTGATGCTCATATTCAATTGCTTGTAGTTTAAGCCTCGAAGCCACTCGAAGCCGACATGTATTACTCAGACTAGAGGTATGTGACCCCACTATAGTCAGTGACCGGTTAAGGGTAAAGTGGGTTACCTCCTCTCCAGCCTTCGTTTTGGTAAAGCGGAAAGAGGTGGGTGGTGCTTCCATTTCACTCTATCATTTTATTTCATTTATAATGCTTTTAGGGCCCGAAGGCATTACATGAGAGGAGTGGAATTATACATCAATATAAATTGAACGATGAAAACAAAACGAAAAAAAAAACACAAGGTACAAAATCGTTATGGAACATTATTCAAAACATCAGTGATGGCGGTTTTAAAATGAGCAGCATCAGTAAGTGAGATTACGGATGCTGGAAGGCGATTCCACTTGACGGAGGTCAGGGGTAGGAAGGAGGCATAAAAGGTGGAGGTGATGCGGTAGGGGATTCCTACTTTTAGTGGATGATCGGTTCGCGGCGATATGTATGATGGTTCCGAAAATAGTGAGGTTTGAAGTGCTGGGTTAGAGTGATAAATCTTGGGAAATAAGCAGAGGCGAGCTATTGTTCTACGAAAGGAGAGGTTGGGCAAATATAGAGGCGCTTTCATTGAGGTGACGCTGGCTGTACGGTGATAGTTCGAAAGTATCAACGTGCGGAGCGATTTCGAATGGATTTAATGAATGATGCTAGGGTGACGCCAGGGTTCCAGATAGAACCTCCATATTCAAGTTTGGTGCGCACTAAAGTTTCATATGGGAGAATGTTAAGTGAAACAGGTGCAAGGGAAAAGTTTCTTCTGAGATAGCCTAATAAGCGATTAGCGTTGTTAGTGATGTATTCCACATGGAAGTTCCAGGAGAGATCGTTGGTTATATGAACACCGAAATATTTATGAGGTTGACACAGAAAGCAAGGTGGTGTTATTAATGCAGTAGGAGGGACAAGTGTTATTTTGACGGGACAGTCTCATGGATCTACATTTATAGGTGTTAAGTTCCATAAGCCAATTATCGCACCAGCGGGTGACGTTGTTAATATCGGTCTGAAGAGCAGATGTGTCATAGTCGTTAATGATTTCCTTATAAGTTACACAGTCATCAGCGAATAGGCTAATAGAAGAGGATACCTGCGTGAAAAGATCGTTAATATATATAAGACATAAAAGTGGACCTTGTACGGAACCTTTTTGGGACACGGGACTTGACACGCGAGGTTGAGGAATTAGTTCCGTTAGCGTGAACAAATTGGTAACGGTCTGAGAGAAACGATTCTATTCAAACGATTATATTAAGATTATATGTTAAGTTTACAGAGTATATGAAGAAGCAGCGCGTGAGGAACCTTGTCGAAAGCTTTTGAAAAATCAAGAAATATGCAATCAATCCTGGGACCCCGGTCAAGTGTTACGTGAAGGTCATGAGTAAAGGTTAGGAGTTGAGTTTCACATGAATAAAACCTTCGAAATCTATGTTGCGCTGAGTTAAAAAAGGAGTTTGAGCCTAGAAAATTGAAAATATTAGTATAAATTATGTGCTCAAGGACTTCACAAGGAATGCTCGTTAAAGAAATGGGACGAAAGTTTAAAGGTGTCATCTTCCCCACCTTCCAATCTTTTGGTAATTCTCCTTGTTCGAGTGATTGCGAAAATAATTTAGATAAGATAACGCATAAGTACATATCAGTGTTTTTCAAAAACTTAGCATTAATTTTATCAATGCTTGATGTCGTATCGGTTTTAGGGTTTTCGATAATGTTAGATATACCTTCACAGTCTATGATAACGGAAAACATGGGCAAAAAATCATAAGTTCTAAATACCGGACAATCTGAGGTTACCGTGCATGAAAAAGATCCAACAAACACACCATTTAACACAAAAGAACACAGTTCACTGGGCAACTCCATTCCAAGGGTATCCCTAAGTACTATGCCAGGAATAGTGGGTGGGTTAATAACTTTCCAAAATTAACGCGGATTGTTAAGTAACATTAACGGCAGCGTACTGCTAAAGTAATGTCATTTTGCCTCTTCGACTACTTTCTTGTATACGTTAGCTGCAACATGGTAGGCTTCCCAGCGTTGTACATTGTCCGATAGCTTTGCAGCGCGAAATAATCGTTTCTTTTTATTTGACAGCTTTTTCAGTGTCAAGCTGTACCATGGAGATTCTGGTGAAGAAGATACCGCGCGTAGGGGAACATGTGCGTTCATGAGTGACATAACTTGTTCTTTAAATAAACACCAGTTATCATCAACTGAGCGCTCAGCAAAACAACCTATGTAGTCCTCAAGAAAAAGACAAAGTTCATTGTTGATTGAATCAAAATCAACCCTAGCATAGTCAAAAACATTTTTCGTGTGATTGTACTTTTTGCGTCCAGGAATGTTTAACAAAAAATGAAGTAAGGAATGATCACTAAGGCCAGGCATGTAAGTTAATGAGATCAGTTCAGGCGGTGTTGTCAATATGAGGTCAAGCACAGCAGAAGTTGTTGAAGTTGTACGCGTCGGTTTCGTAACAGTTTGAGAAAAATTAAAATATAAACAGAGGTTCAAAAACTTACTACATTCGGAATAGAAATGACTAAGGTTTGCACCCTCGTCTGACCATACTATAGATGGGTGGTTGAAATCACCCAACTGTAGTATCGATTAATTCGGGAAACGAACAATGACTGCGTTGATCGCATCGTGAAGATTCGTTATAAACGCAATATTGCTAGAAGGAGGGCGATAACACACGCCTGAAATATTTTATTTTTATTTTTTAACTAAGGACCAACCTATAGTAGCTCGAGTTCTGAAACAATATTGATGTGAAACGATGGTACGTTTTCTGCTACCGCAACCAAAAATCCGCCACCCTTTCTTTCTTCCCTGTCGTGACGATAGAAGTTGAAACGTTTCTGACAGTGCAATATTTCACAGTTGCGTATCTTACTGGACAACCATGTCTCACTTAACACAACAATATCCGCGTTACAAGAGTTCGACAACTGAAGACAGATCATCCCGTTTATTCATAATGCTTCTAATGTGGGTAAAAAGAACATAAATATTATTATTAGGCAATGTATTGGTAGTAGCACCCTCACCCCTCCTAGAACGTTATGACGAAGCTGAAGCTTGATTAGGATTTACGATGTCACAATCAGATGAGGCAAGATCTGGCCGACGAGCGGAAGCACGGTTAATAATTCCGGCGTTACGTCTAGGTAAATTCTGTTCTGGCCCGCGGGAGTTCAATTCACTGACACAGTCTGTCTGAGGCACATAGATATAGCACTTATTTCCAATGAGCAGTTTGTCGAAGCGCAGCTTGAAAGGTAGATCCTGTGGCTTTGCAAATTCTAGTAGCCTTCGCCGCGCAAGGCGCACCGACGGTATGAAATCCTCACTCACGGAAAAGGATGTTCCTCTGAATATGTAGGCCTTAGAAAGTACGGTCTCTTTATCTTTGTATGAAAACATTTTTACAATTATTAAGCGACATTTTTGCTGAGTATACATACCCAGACGATGCGCCATTTCAATACACGGCGCTGCAATTACAACTCCTAACTTCTCGAGACACTCGTCTACAACAGTCTTTTCCGAGTGCGCCCATGTTTCCTTGTCCTTATCGAGGAAGCCAAAAAAAAAAAGATTTGATCTGCGCGTTTTGCTTTCTGTGTCATCGCAGCGTGCCATGAGCTCCGATATCTCGATAGCAGACGCGGCTATCTATGGGGAGGCTCCACGTCGCTGTTAACGCTGATTGACCTGTCAGCGTTAACAGCGTTAACAGCGTTAACGCTGACTGACCTGTCAGCGTTAACGTTGACTGACTTAAGCTGTCATCGACTGTAGCAGCGAGCTCAGGGACCATCGAAGGTAGGTAGTTGACAGCACCCCACTGGAGTTCCATCCTGCGGTATGTTGTCATATGCCTCACTGCGTTGCTCGTACTCAATGACCCCCTCGCACCCGGTACTTGCAAGATTATGCTAAAACGGTTTCAGTGTAGCTTGCCCGCGGTGCCTGTCACGACAGACGACGTGTGTCATTTCCGGTAGGCTCGGCGGCACTTGGTCCTCTCGCCAGTTGAACTGGAAATGATAACACCGCCAGCAGACAAACCAAAAGTTGAATAAATAGACGGACCAGGCGCTGTTAGCATTTTCCACTTGCATGTTGCGTCTTTGTGCTCATGTCCTTTCAAGTTATCCTCGACATACCAACTGTATCTGTGGACATCTTTCTGTGGCATTTTCGAGGAGAGGAGTGCGAGTGCACAGCTTTGATCAGCGTTCATACTCGCGCCCCCCTACCTTTGACCGGATAGCCACAGAAAGTTGTCCATGGACAACGAGAAATGTTTGGAAATAGAGCTGCCAAGACTTTCCTCGTAAATTTCAAGACTCATTTTTAATAGTGCACGAGTGTGGCCCATTTATTGTATCCTTTCACCGGCTACATTCGCGAAAATGTCGCGTAAAAAGTACGGACGCAACGTTCATAAAATGCAAAACCAACCATTTTAGTCAATGTCTTTATAGCTAACGGAAAAAATATTTTAAAATTTCATTCTGATAATCTTGATTGCTTTCCAGCTTTATTTCAAGGCGTCATCCTTTCTTAGAGTGAGACCTCGTGCCATATTTCATTTTATACCAGACCTCCAACAAGATTAATTTATCTCAATCCTTCATAGTTTGCGCCGAGAACGTTGGCAGTTGGGAAGATGAAGTTGGCCTTACATTTCAGTTCATACCAGGGCGGATTTAGAGGGGGGCCTGGATGTCCTGACCCCCCCTCTTGATTTCTGCACGGGTAAAAATTTAGGGCGTGAAACCGGGGTGGGGCGGGGGGTTCCTAAACTATATTGTACGCTGAGCAACACCTGACCCCCCCCCCCTTTTCTGGAAATTCCTGCATCCGCCCCTGGCTCATACTCAGAAAAAGACTGCAAACAAACACGCATGGAACACAATTGACACAATAAAACCAATTCTGTCGATGGCATGTTCACTGACGCTGAATTTCCTAATAAGCTGGCCGTTCAAATTCAACTTACTGAATTAATAACGGTAAGCACCACTTGTTAACGCCGTCTGCCTCTACAAATGCCGATGTTAGTTGAAGAATCCGACTAGAGGTTTCAATTTGTTATTTTGGAACGAACGATCTTTTCTAGAACCGGATCTCAAGTGTATATCCGGAGTACTCGGCTTAATTTCTTAACAGGTTGACGGTCATACCGTTACGGTTCATGCCAAATTAAGATATAGGCTCCGTTCTGGTTACTGTTATCGATAAAATTTGCTCCTAGACGGTTTTCGGTTTGGGTTACGGTTATGGTTTGACGATCCCTGGCTTCGGACACTCTATGTGCATGTATTGTTCCACAGCATGGAATTATCGTAAAATCACTAGGCTCTCTTTGTGTTTGTGCGCATGTTTAAAATGTGTTGCGTTGTGCGATTTACTTTAATATGTTATTGATTTAGTTTAAACCATCAGTCGTCTACATCTATTATGCTCAAAACATCCGCGCAACTTCTAAAGAAATATAATAAGAAAATTTGTTCGTCACCCTTTCTCGGAAAGGATTCGCTCTTTTTCCACTTTTTTCTTCTATTTTCACCTTTTCCACACCAATTCAATTTCTTGCAAAGACGACATCCATCATCTCCCTTCTGAATATGGGAGACGATGAATTTCCGTCATACTAAGCTTCGGTGCGGAAAACAAGAATCCACGCCATGGCCTCTTCATTCCACTCTGAAAACAAACCGAGCTGAAAGTTCTACAAAGGAGGTTAATTCAACCACGCAATCCGAATACTTTACGTCACTGCGCTGTTCGACGACTTTAACCAAATAGAGAAGATACGTTTTGTCCCCGCAAGATTCGACCGGGTGCACACCAGTCAGACATCACCAATCAGGCGTCATCGAGTCAGGCGTCACCAATTAGGCGAGTGAACTAGGAAACCGTAAATGTGCGTGTCTGCCTTGCCTTCGGTTCCCCTTGAGGCCAGATGTAGTGTGGAAAAATTATTATCAGGTCGTGTTTTATTTTCCGAATGATATTGGCGCCGGGGACTTGCAATATGCCCTATCGAAGCAAATGCTTTTGAGTGCAAGCAAAAACAGTATCGCGCATTCAAAAAGACTGCCATAAACTCCATAATTATATGCGGAGCACGATGGAAGAAATAAAAAGGAACGCTCAAAGGAAGGATTTTGCTCGTGTTTGTCTATTTATATGTTTCTTTGGTTAATTGGTGCGTTAAATGGTGGTTTGGTTGGTTGTTCGCTTGATTGACTGTTAGATGGAATAGTATTTTTGTTAAATGATTGATTGGTTTGCCCTTTTCAAATAGGTTAACTAATGGTTTTTTTTTTTGGCTTATTGACTGATTATACTGTTGGCTGACTCGCTCATTTTAATTCGGGACGCATACGTAACTAATTGATTCTGTTTCTTGAACGTCGTCATGACGGTACTGCCGCATTCGAGTGATTCAAAAAGGTTCCAGAGGGGTTGTAGAAATGCTTCGTCGCGTCCTGTGGAGTGGACCTTGCATCCTTCAGAGACAATTACTTCATTCATCTAAACTCCCCACATATGAATGAGATTCTAACTATAAAGTAATATTAAACATGATGTATCTTTTAATATTTATTAAAGGTACGTAAACCAAAAAAGCTGAGAGTAATTTCGAAAACTGCAATGTCGATAATGTATACAGTCGAAAAGAACGGACGTTCTCTAGTTATTATTACTATTCCTCAGATATCACTTTTAGTGGTACAGTCAGGATCCTGCACACCGTGGTCACCGTGAATTATTGATTCCCGCCTGTGAACGTAGACGGGGAAGCAATATAGGCGACTTGATTGGCTAGCTTCTTCCTCAAAATCAAATTTATCGCGGTCAGAAGACAAATCCTGAGAGTGTCGGGGTAGCTATCGCGTCGTCAAAGACATCGCATACTCTGGCGACGAAGAAGTGACTCCAACCAAGTGGCTTCGCTTGCTGTTTGCCTGTCGAGCCAGCGAGGTACTCCATCATGGCCTGCAAATAACCTTCCTTTCTTCATATCACTTTTCGTGTCGTCAGGAGGAACTCTATTTTCGAATGTACAGCGCTGGACATTCATCGTTCTTGGCTTCGTGCTTGCATAGATCAATAGAGACAGCTAGTGAGTTACGTAAATCGCTATATTGGGACGCGGTTTGAAGAAGGGGGCTCTGCAAGCGGCGAACGAGTCGTTCCCCGCGAATAACCAGCACAGACTTGAATTGAGTGTCCTCGTTTACTTTTAGCCTTCGTTGTGCGTACTAGACATAACACAACCTGCGAGACTGCAGGAAACATAGACGACAAGCGCACACGCACACAGGCGCGCACTCACAAAGTCTCTTGGCATACTCTATGCATCCTCCATTGGACTCACTTGCTCAGCCGAAAAATCAGAATACGTTGTGATTACCCAGGACACAACCAGTAGATCATCCGAGTACAGAGGAATGATAAACCTAACGATAGATGGAAACCATTACCCCGGACAAATTCTGTAAGAATACTGGGATACCTACTACAAAATGACGGCAAATTCAATCTTACCATAAATAAGCTAACAATGCAAATAGAGCAAATTCTTACCATGTTACGGAGAATTACCAGACAGAAGAGAGGCAGAAAGGAACACGAACTGCGTAAAGTTATCGAAGCGCTAATATACTCAAGAGTGATGTACCACTTGCCATACATTACACTAACCAAAACACAGCACGCCAAACTAGAAACAGCACTCCGAAAGGCCACCCGATTGGCGCTAGGGGTACCCAGATACGCAGCCAACCATAAAGTGGAAGCCACAGGACTCTTTAACTCACTAAATGATAGAATAGATATACACAAACTTGGGCAAGAACAAAGGCTAAAAACCTCAACCCAAGGCAGGAAAATCCTTCAAAACCTCGGCTATGGTGTAACAAACCTTCACTCCATCCTCTTGGAAGCCCCCCCCTTGGGACCAACTCCCCAGAATATATAGTTGACCCAATCCCTAAGAATATGCATCAAACAAGAGATATAGAGAGAAGAATAGATAGGGTCAAACGCCTCCAGAACGAGGAGGAACACTCAAATGCAGTATTTTATTATACAGACGCCAGCTAGAGCACGGAGCACTGCACTATTGTGATATGGAGCCGGAGTAAAACACTGACCCGCAAGTATCAGAGAGCCCCAACGCCCATGCACGCCGAGTTGCTAGCCATAGCAACAGCCATAACTGAACTCATGAAATATGAGAAAGAATCTATAATTAGAACCGATAGCCAAGATGCCTGCAGAGCTATCCTGAATAACGATTTACCTACATACAATCACAACACGCTACAACGACACATGCATAGCTACCCGCTTCTGAACATCAAGATCCAATGGGTTCCAGGACATCAGGGACTGAGAGGGAATAGCCGAGCTCACGAGCTCACCCGCGAATCAAATCCGGGACCCCTCTACCCTGGCCCGAAGAGTGTGAATATGAACCAAAAGTGGAAAGGAAAACTCTACATAAAGCTAGAAAAGAAACCTTAAGGACACGCGAAGAATCTCCTCTTTTCTACCCTCACCATCATATACACATTCAAGAGAAGAGGCATCCCTCATTAGAAAAGCACAAACACACACTTTACTCACCGAGCAGTATATTCATTACTTCGCTAATGCTCCAGGACACCCCAGCTGCTCCCATTGCGGTGGATACCCCTCGAACCAGCATACATTCTGGGACTGCCCAACAGCCCACCAGAGTCGACATGAATCCCTCCCCCAGTTACCCCACGACCTCACTCCAAGCGGCTGGGAGGAATGGTCCTCCCCCCCTCCAGAACTCCAGAAGTTGTGGTGGCCATCCCTCGTTCATCACATTCAAACCATGATGGGTGACGGAGACCGGCACCGCTACATAGGCCCGGACCTGGGCTAAGATCGAAGAGCTTCCACTCTTCGGTTAAAATAGTTTCTCTCTCTCTCTCTCTCTCTCTCCTCTCTCTCTAGGGGCGGCCACCGGCTACGACGGTAACTTTCCTTCCGTGACATAATGATGGACGTTAGTTTTGACAGGCCTATGAATTTTCTTGCAAGAAACACGTCGAAAAGAGGCACAAGGGTGTCGAAGCTAATCACAAGCGATCCTCGCGTTCGTGCAAAAATTGTGGGAAGTCATATGCCGGTTCTTCTTTATAAAACGTTTTCTGTGATTGCTGTATACCGTCGTAGAGTCGGATGGCGACATTGAATGGTCATTTAGGGCGTCTGTGCTCGATTCAAATTAGCGGGGTTTTTCATTGCCTCAAACACTGAAGCAGAGCTGGCCTCAACTTCTCACTTCAGTGAATATTCTTTCTAACGTCTTCCATCACGCGCCGCAAATACCACCCCCACTTCGCCATAACTAAAGAAAAAATAAGAGCCGTTTACAACTCCCTGTAACGCCGAATTGGAGCGCAGCTCTTGAGGAGGAGGAGGGAAGGGTACTCAGGAGGGTGTACCCCTCTTTCTCCCCCTCCCTCACGAGGGTCACGTGACCTCGGGGGGGGGGGGGTCACGTGACCTGGGGAGGTCATATTGTCACGAATGACGAGGTGACAAAACAAAGGAATAACTGAGAAAACTGAAACGTTTAATGGGGCGAACTTGTGCCCAAAAATAAAAGGAAAAAGAAAGATAACAGCAGAGCGTCGCGGGCGTCGAAGGCGGCGAAGCAGCAGGATCGAACGCTGAGGCGAAAACTGACTTCGGTTCACCACGCGAAACCCCTTATGTACACGCGTGGGCTTCTGGAATAATCGGCGTAGAAAGTTCGACGCGTAGAACATTCGCACCTCGAACAAGCAAGGCGGCTCTCGAATTCACTAGAACATCACATCACAGCGTCAACAAAAATGTGTAGGGGCGGCCAGGAATCGAACCCTGGCCTTCTGCGTGGAAGACAAGCGCGATAACCGTTATGCCACGGGCGCGCTGCCTGCTTGGTCAGCTGCGCCCGCGGCATTATTCCCCCCTTTAAAAAAAGTGCATCGTCCCGATGCAGCACAACACGAAAAGAAACAAAACAAATCCACAACTAAAGGACAGCAGACTCGCGAGCCACAATTCACCGTTCACAGTTCACAGTTCACAGTTCACTCGTCGACGACGCTGGATAGTGCTATCGTTCGTAATACGGCTTCAGCCGGACGACGTGCACCACCTCGGGTCGCGGCTGACGTCTGGTTGATGGTCGTGTTCCGTCGGGAAGAACTTCGTAGTTCAGATCTCCGAGGCGTCGGATGACCTTGTAAGGCCCAAAGTAGCGCTTCAGCAGTTTCTCGCTGAGACCGCGACGACGAATCGGCGTCCACACCCACACTCTGTCTCCGGGCTGGAAGTGGACGGCGCGGCGACGAAGATTGTACCGACGAGCGTCGACACGCTGTTGATCGTGGATTCGAAGGCGGGCTAGTTGGCGTGCTTCTTCTGCTCTCTGACTGACCGCATGGGCATCGTCGCATCCGTCATCCACAGGCTCATGGGGCAGCATCGCGTCCAGCATGGTCGTCACTTTTCTACCATGCACCAGCTCGAATGGCGTAAACCCGGTGGTTTCTTGAGCTGCAGTGTTGTAGGCGAACGTGATGTAAGGTAATACCTCGTCCCACGTCTTGTGCTCTACGTCGACGTACATAGAGATCATGTCGGCGATCGTCTTGTTGAGCCGCTCCGTTAGCCCGTTGGTCTGCGGATGGTACGCGGTGGTCCGACGATGGCTGGTGTGGCTGAGCCGAAGGATCTCTTGCGTGAGCTGGGCCAAGAACGATGACCCTCGGTCGGTTATCAAGACTTCGGGGGCGCCATGTCGAAGGAGAATAGACTCGACGAAAAACTTGGCGACTTCCACCGCTGTTCCCGACGGAAGGGCTTTCGTCTCCGCGTACCGGGTAAGGTAATCCGTGGCAACGACTATCCAGCGGTTCCCCGACGTCGATGGCGGGAAGGGCCCAAGCAAATCCATTCCAATTTGTTGGAAAGGCGTAGTAGGGGTCGATATCGGTTGCAGGAATCCCGCTGGTCTCGTCGGAGGTTTCTTACGCCGTTGGCACTCGTGACATGACCGTGTGTACAGATGAACAGTCTTCGGGAGTTTTGGCCAGTAGTACTTGTCACGAATCCGGGCGAGCGTCCTGCTGTAGCCGAGGTGTCCAGCCGTCGGGTCGTCGTGGCAGGCTTGAAAGATTTCTTCTCGCAGGCTGGCCGGAACAACCAGCAGCCAGGCAGGGTTACTTGCTCCGAAGTTCTTCTTGAAGAGCACGCCTCGCTGCAGAACGAAGCTTGGTAAGTCTCGGGCCAAGACTCGCGGAACTGAACTTCCTTGACCTTCGAGGTGGTCGATCACGGCGCGAAGTTCCGGGTCGTTTCGTTGAAGTGCTCCCATGTCGGCATCTGTAACTGCGCCGAGAAAACGGTCGTCATCGTCGTCGTCGTCGGTGCTGTCGGAAGGAGATTCGACTGGGGCCCTAGACAAACAGTCGGCGTCGTTATGCTTGCGGCCAGACTTATGCACAATGGTTACGTCGAATTCTTGCAGTCGGAGACTCCAGCGAGCGAGGCGTCCTGACGGGTCCTTCAGGTTGGCGAGCCAACAGAGAGCGTGGTGGTCCGTGACAACGCGGAACGGGATCCCGTACAGGTACGGTCGGAACTTGGTTAACGACCAGATGACAGCGAGACATTCCTTGTCGGTCGTTGAGTAATTTTTCTCTGCCTTGGACAGTGCCCGGCTTGCGTAAGCGATCACCCTCTCTGCTCCGTCTTGTCTTTGGACGAGTACTGCGCCGAGTCCGGCGTTGCTGGCGTCCGTGTGAACTTCCGTTTCCGCTGCTGGATCGAAGTGTCCGAGGATAGGGGCGACTGGAGTCTTTCCTTCAGTTCGTTGAACGCTTGTTCTTGCTCCTCCCCCACTGGAAGTTCACGTCGTCCTTCGTCAGATGCGTGAGTGGTGCAGAAATCTTGGCGAAATCGCGAACGAAACGCCTGTAGTAAGCGCACAGTCCAAGAAATCTTCTTACGGCTTTCTTGTCTGATGGCTTCGGAAATGCGGCGACAGCGGATGTCTTTGCCGGGTCAGGGCTTACACCCTCAGCACTCACGACATGGCCCAAGAATTTAAGCTCGCCGTAAGCGAACTGACATTTTGACGGCTTGAGTGTCAGTCCAGCCTTCTGGATAGCCTGTAGTACGGCTCGCAGACGTCTCAGGTGCTCGTCGAAGTCGCTTGCGAATACCACGACGTCATCGAGGTAGACGAGACAGCTTTGCCATTTCAAGCCTGAGAGGACGGTATCCATTACGCGCTGGAAGGTCGCCGGTGCTGTGCACAGTCCAAACGGCATCACTTTAAATTCGTACAGTCCGTCCGGCGTGACGAAGGCAGTCTTCTCACGATCCCGTTCGTCGACCTCGATCTGCCAGTACCCACTCTTCAGGTCCATCGACGAAAAGTATCGGGCGTGGCGCAGCCGGTCCAGAGTGTCGTCGATGCGGGGCAACGGGTAGACGTCCTTTTTTGTTACGGCGTTCAGTCGACGATAGTCCACGCAGAACCGAAGAGTCCCGTCCTTCTTTTTCACCAGGACTACCGGTGAAGCCCACGGACTGTTTGAGGGCTGGATGATGTCGTCGTCGAGCATTTCTTCAACTTGCTTCTGGATGACTTCTCTTCTTTCACCGAAACACGGTACGGCGATCGATGAACGGGAAGTGCGTCGTCATCAGTAACAATTCGATGTTTCGCGACCGTCGTTTGGCGTACCTTTGACGACGTGGAGAAGCACTCACTGAACTCGGCTAGAAGGTCACTGAGTTGTCGCCGTTGTGGGGTAGGCAGGGTTGGATCGATGTCGAACTGCGAAGGCGGCGTTGTCTCGTGTGGCCACGAAGAGAGGTCTTCTGATACTCCGGCGATAGCGGCTGAGTCGGGGAGTTCCTCGGCGTGACCCACGGCGGTGCCTTTCGTAAGGTGCTGAGCCTCCTGTCGGAAGTTCGTTACGAGTGCAACAGTGCGTCCGTCTTGGAGCTCCGCGATGCCTCTTGCGACGCCGATCCCTCTTCCTAGGAGCAGTTGGACGCTACCCTCCAGCAAAGCTTCTCCGCAGACGCCTTTTTCGGTCGCGACAGGCACAAGTACACTCGAGCGTGGTGGCAAGTTCACGTGGTCGGAGAGTACACGCACTGTAGCTGACGTGGCTGCCAAAGTTGTGTGATCCTCGGGCATTACAACAGGTTTCCGCAGCCTCAATTCGTTGGCTTCAAGGTCGATGACGGCGCTGTACTCGCACAAGAAGTCCATTCCGAGTATAACGTCCCTCGCACAGTCCGGTAGAACGACGAACTTTACCGGACACGTCTCGCCGTGAATCTCGACGCGAGCAGTGCATCTTCCGACTGGCGTGATGAGATGTCCCCCGGCGGTCCGTATCTGTGGGCCATCCCACGGCGTCGTCACTTTCCGAAGGCGTTGGGAGAGCCTCCCACTCAGGACGGAGTAGTCTGCTCCGGTGTCGACGAGAGCCGACGCGTCGTGACCGTCGATAACGATGTTTAGGTTATTCTTCACCGTCGCAGGGGCGTCGTTTCCGTCTCTGGTGGCGTTTGAGTGGGGGCCCTCCGACGTTCGTGGAGGATCTTGTCGTCGGTCGTCTTCGGCAACTCCACCTCCAGGGGTTGCCGCGCCTAGTTTCCCCGGCGAGGAGTGAGGGGTGACAGGCTTTCACGTCGGGGTCGGTGCATCGGTGAAGCTGGACGTCGTGGCGATGGCGACCGGGACACTCGGCGGTACGCAGGCTCGGGGGACTGAGGTCGTCGCAGGTACTCGTCGATCTCCCGAGGGCGTTCACCATAACGGGGGCGCGGATCGTTCGGGTGGAACCCGCGCAGCCCGAGTCGTCGGTATGGGCATCGGCGGTAAGTGTGGTCTGCCTCCCCGCAGTGGAAGCACAGAGGGCGTCGGTCGGGCGTTCGCCACACGTCGGTCTTCCGGGGTGCGCGGGGCTCCTGGCAGGCGTACTGGACCGGGTCGTCGTGGCGTCTGTCGTGTTGCGGCGCAGGAGACTGACGTCGGGGAGGCGCGACATGGGCGCGAGGAGGAGGCGGAGGCCGTCGGGCCACTGCGGCGTAAGTCAGCGTGGCTTCTTCGGGGACTGCTACGCTGATGGGAGCCTCTGGTTGAATGGCTCTTTGCACCTCTTCCCGCACGACCTCGGCGATGGAGAGCGAAGCCGGTCGGTCAGCGGCGGGTAGCAGCTTTCGGAGCTCCTCCCGGACGACGTCGCGAATGATTTCCCGAAGGCCGTCGACACCGGTGGTGTTCAGGTCCAGTGGGCAAGATGCGGCGGTTGGAGGAGCAGGCACGCCGGCGAGTCGATGGTAATGGCTTGCTCGGGCCGACAGCGCGCGCTCGATGTTAGTGGCTTCAGCCACAAAACCATCGACGGTTGTCGGGGGATTGCGGACAAGGCCCCCGAAAATTTCAGCCTTCACGCCACGCATGAGGACGCGAAGCTTCTTCTCCTCGGCTGCCTCCGGATCGGCTCGGGCACATAGGCGCATGACATCCTCAACGAAGCTGGTCACGCTTTCGTTGGGGCCCTGCATCCTTGTTTGGAGAAGGTCCTCCGCTCGCTGCCGACGGTGGTGGTTGAGGAACGTTCGCTTCAACTCGGTGGCGCAGGACTCCCACGTAGTGAAGGACGCTTCGTGGTTTTCAAACCAATGCCTCGCAGTTCCTTCGAGCGCGAAGTAGAGATTGTGGAGGCATTGTTCAGTCGTCCATCCGTTGTGGCGGGCTACACGTTCGTAATGTTGCAGCCAATCTTCAACGTCCTCGTGGACCTCCCCGTGGAAAGGCGTCGGAGTCCGGGGTGCGACGGGAAGGTATACGACGGTGGCGGCGGACGGGTTCGGCGACGACTGGCTGTCCATCGTTGGCTTCGTTGGCTGCTTAGTCTTGGGCGGCAGAAGTCCGAATTCCGGGTGTAGGCCTTGGGTGCGACGACTGAGCCGGATCTCGGTGGTGCTTTCGTTGGTTCTTCGTGGGCTTGGCGTCGGACTTGCACTGCGGGCCCTTGGAGGGGTACGCGGCAGGGGCATGCGGTACCCCGCACCTCCACCAAAATGTCACGAATGACGAGGTGACAAAACAAAGGAATAACTGAGAAAACTGAAACGTTTAATGGGGCGAACTTGTGCCCAAAAATAAAAGGAAAAAGAAAGATAACAGCAGAGCGTCGCGGGCGTCGAAGGCGGCGAAGCAGCAGGATCGAACGCTGAGGCGAAACTGACTTCGGTTCACCACGCGAAACCCCTTATGTACACGCGTGGGCTTCTGGAATAATCGGCGTAGAAAGTTCGACGCGTAGAACATTCGCACCTCGAACAAGCAAGGCGGTTCTCGAATTCACTAGAACATCACATCACAGCGTCAACAAAAATGTGTAGGGGCGGCCAGGAATCGAACCCTGGCCTTCTGCGTGGAAGACAAGCGCGATAACCGTTATGCCACGGGCGCGCTGCCTGCTTGGTCAGCTGCGCCCGCGGCAATATGGCCTGTGGGGGTCACGTGACATGGGGGTCACGTGACCTTACGATTACGCCGACGGCGACGCCGACGCCGACGTTGACGCCGCTCAAGCCCGAAACGGGCGCCTAAGAGCTGCGCTCTAAAAACAATTTACCGCATCTACACGTGGTGAATGATGTTGATTGGGGTGAAGCTCTGGTGGTGCTTGTCTGCGTAGACGCTGAGCCGCAGCATGCCGAGCCTTTCGTTCGTTTTCATCCATGTCAGAAAGAGAATGTGTGGTATGGAAGGTGGTTATATGCACATTTGAGCATTTGACCGCAGCGCCCTCTCGTTTATAAACGTTGAGCCAATACAAGCCAAGTTTAACGCGATTATATACGCATTTGACTGCAGCGCCCTCTCCTGTATAGACGTTGAGCGGCTACATGCAACGTTTCATCCATGACATCCCCAGCTCTTGAGTTACTACCACATCTCAGAGCCCCCTACTCGTCCTGAAGTCGTGGCCGAGTGGTTAAGGCGATGGACTAGAAATCCATTCGGGTCTCCCCGCACAGGTCCGAATCCTTTCGCCTGCGCAAACATTTTATTCATAATTTTTTTTATTATTTGTTTTATCTTTTCTTTTTCTACACGAGCATGTGAGCTCACGAGCACGAGCACGAGCACCCGGACGCCGGACGGACCTATGGACATGGCTAGCCCGTAAGGAGCTTCGCCCCCCAAAAAAGAACGCATTCTTCACAAAAGAACGCATTCTTCACAAGAACGCATTCTTCACACAGTTGCGTTTCACTGCGTTTGACTGCGTTGCGGCAGCGAGACACCAGGACATCACTGCTGCTTATATCGCTAGCCAAGATGATTCCTTGAATTGGATTCCACGTTTCATATGAAGCACAGATGTGCCGGTGACTCGCTTTCGGTTCTCGCCGCAACGCAGTCAAACGCACTCAAACGCAAGTGTCTGAACCGGCCTTAAGAGCTGAACGGTACGTGCGCGAGTTGGCATTAAATAAGAATACACGTAAGAGATTCCGAATTATGTTTTATGGCCAACGTTTAATTTATGTCCGATACCCTGGAGATAGATGTTACCATCACGATAGATGGCCGCTGAGTAAAATAGGTACGAAAGCACGTTCTGATAAAAATAACATGATTTGTTAATTTTGCACAAGCTTTTAAACGGCTGAGTGTCATGCACAACTTTATTATCCTCAACAAAATAATATGATGGCCCAGTTGGTTAAACATAGTACAGATATTTAGGGGGAAAATTAGCGAGAAAATTTAATAAAACGTCAGTTCTAAGTAGCTCTCTGTCCTGTCTACTCCTTCCTGTGTTCGTCCTTTGCGCTAATTGTGTGTACTTTATTATCCACAGTAGCTGTTTGTTTGTATTTTTGGTCTTTGAAGTCAATGGAACAGTTTTAAAAAGGGGGAGCGGGGGAGCGCTCCCAGCGCTTGCCGCCTGTCAACCGGATGAAAGACTTGTTTAATGGTGTTTCGTCACCTTCAACTGACATGTTTATTCATGTAAGTTATTCCAAAAAACTTCGGAATGTGAAAAACTATGGAGAAGTTTGTAATTTTTGTTTATTTTTTTTTAACTCAGTTCGACTTCTTTTTGTGTATATTATTAAAGAGAGGGAGTGTGTGTCTGTGTGCGTGCGTGTGTGTGTGCGTGTGTGTGTGTGTGTGTGTGCTGCGCGCGCGCGCGAGCGCGTGTCTGTGTGTGTGTTTGTTCTTCGTCTGTGTTGTGACGCCGCACTGGGAAGGCATGTTGCTGGTGGTGGAAATCGATAAATAAACATAAACATAACTTCCTGGCATATCCAAGCTGGTTTCTCCAGTCGTATTTTCGGGTGCGCCAAAATTAAACATTTCCATAGTGTATGTTTTTGAGGTTATTTTAATTTTACAACGCGAGAGGAACATGAGGACGATGAACAATCGGTGCTTACTTTAGACAAGGCTCATGTTTCTTCGATTCTTCAAACAATAAAATCATCAGCGTTCAAATTCTCGAGGAAGCGGAGGCCGAAAAGTTTGTTACAAAAAGGCAATCGTGCCTTGCTTGTCTTTTTCTTTATATATCCTTCTACTAAACTCTTCACAACCTTCTTTTTTTATATATATCTCTCTAACGTTTGTTTTTGTTTTTAGAGCACAGCTCTTAGGCGTCTGTTTACGGGTTGAGCGGCGTCGCCGTCGCCGTCGGTGTCGGCGTCGGCGTCGGCGTCGGAATAACCCCGCGTTGCATTATGGGACGCTTCCCTGCTGAATTTAGCACTGAAATTTTTCCGCTAAATTCAGCGGAAATTTTTCCCGCTAAGCTTAGCGTGAAAATTGACGTCAGGTGACCTCAACCCTTATTTGGCTTCCCCGCTAAATTTAACGTAAAAATGTTCGCCAGATTTCTCCACTAAATTTAGCGAGAAAAATTCCCTCACTAAATTTAGTAAGAAAATGTTTGATAATTTTTCCGCTAGATTTGGCGGGAAATTTTTTGCTAAATTTCCCGCTACATTTAGGGGGAATATTTCTCCGCTAAATTATTGGGGGAAATTTTCGCTAAATTTAGCGGGAGATTTAGCGAAAATTTTCCGCTAAATGGGAGGTGAGCATGAGAGGAAAAGGGGAAGGTACGGAGGGGGCATACCCTCCCTTCCGTACCTTCCCCTCCTCCCCCTCAAGAGCTGCGCTCTAATTCGTCATTCAGAGAATTGTAAAGGCCCGTTCGCACTTTTGCAACCGAGTACGACCGAAAGAGACGAGACCTGTTGAAACCTCTTAAATTTTCTTTGGACGAGACAACACACTGGAAATCTGGCGCCATCTATGCGGTGACCTTGGAACTGCATTTCACAAGAACGAAGGTTTGGCGTGATTTCCGAGGTCAAATGTGCGTCATACCTATGAGAAAAGCTCTTTTATAACGTTGACAATGGTTTTTTTAGCCTAGAAATAAAGGATAATGCGCGAAAGAAATAAAAAATATGCCGGACCGCCAAGTTTACACTGCTACCCAATAAATGGCGCCAGTGTGTCCTCTCGTTGTAAGAGATATTAAGAGGTTCCAAGGCGCCCGGTTCTAAGAGGTCGCAAGTTTGAGAACGGGCCTTAAACGTCTTTCATTTTTTTATCATCCGTTACTTAGCAAAGAGGTTATTTGTTCAGTCGTTTGCATTCTATAGCCCTGAAGTCGTTCAAGGTCCGCTTGTCTGAGTGGCGCGATTATATAATTAGGGGTACAATTCTTTCGTATATGGAGTGACAATTACTACCTCAGAGATTGCACAAGCAGCTGATGGAATATCTGTACTCAGCCGTATTCGTCAATAGTAGCAACAACAACAGATGTAACATAATAGTGGAGTACCGCTAGTGCCGACTAATGAGTCGCAATAACTAAACTAAACGTTTTAGAGCGCAGCTCTTAGGCGTCCGTTTCCGGGTTGAGCGGCGTCGGCGTCGGAGTAACCGCGCGCGTTGCATTATGGGACGTTTTCCTGCTAAAGCTAGCGGGGAATTTTTCCGCTAAATTTAGCGGGAAACTTTTTCGCTAAATTTAGCAGTAAAAATTCCCCGCTATCTTTAGCGGGTTATGTCTCCCCGCTTAATTTATCGGGGAAATCGACGTCACGTGACCTCAACACCAGTTTAGTTTCCCCGCTAAATTTAGCGGGGAAATTGACGTCACAAATTTGTGTCACGTCACACATGAATGAAGTCAGCGGCAGTAGGAGATGAGGAGGAAAGGAGGAGGGGAAGAGGAGGATGAGAAGGAGAAGTGGGAGGGGAGCAGGAGGGGATGAGGAGGAGGGAAGGCTACGGAGGAGGAAGAGGGGAATATCCCCTCCGTACGCTCCCCTCCTCCCCGTCCAAAGCTGCGCTCTAGTTTCGCATTACAGAGATTTGTACACGTTTTTCATTTTTTTATATATATATACAGGGTGTCCCATGTCACCAGACTAGATATAAACTGGACCGTAAAAACCAACAGATGCTCGTAGCAATTTAAACTTTTCGTCAAAGATGTAATTCACAGGTCGTTTTTTTTTTTTCTTGTAAAATTACAAAGCATAGCGCCCTTTCTGTAAAAAGTAGGGCCAAAAGACTCGCAAGGGTCAACCGCGGGCGGCGACGCAGACGACCGAGTCGACTTCCGGGGTGCGTTTGGCGCGCGTGTTGATAGATGGCGTCGGGAGCAGCGTCCGAAGGTGCAGCCAGCCAGCGAAAGAAAGCACACGACACGCAGACGAAATCCGTTGGCAACAAAAACGCCGTCGCTATGCAGACGCGTTTTTTTTTTTTTACTTTAAGTTCTGCTTTTATTGTTCGGATTTATGTTTAAACCAAAGGTACATTTCAAAACGATTATGTTCATTTTAATAGACCCCAGTAGTCGCGAGCGGTCTTGACAAGGAGGTATACAGCCATCTATCAATCGGAATTGTCCGTAGCGGTGGCAGTCCGGCGAACGTGGCCCGTTGGCCCTAATTTTTGTCTGTTTTTCCAGTGTATAATATGAATGATCCCCCATTATGTAATGCCCTCACGGGCCCTTAAAGGGCAACTCCGCTCAATTCCGAAAAATTTAGGCTTACATGTGATTCCATTTCACAAAGTACTACTCAACAGCTCTACGTCTTCGGATTCGCGAAATGCTGAATATTATCTGTGTAATCTTAATTTTAACATCAGCTGATACCGAAACCGAAACTTCGGTTGCGTCAGGCAACATTGGTCTCGTGTCCTCAGAGTCATGGCCACGTCACGTCGAACCACGTGATTTTGTGACGTTTGGGGGGGGGGGGAGAGGTACTGGACACGCGACGCGGGCAGGTCGCTTCGCATGGCGTGGACGGTGATGGCCCGGGGGAGAGGGGGAAGGGGAAAACACGAAGGAGGAGAGGTGGAGCGGAGAAACCGGACATGCGATAAACGCGCAGGGCAGCGCAAACTAGCGCATCCGCGTTACGGTGATCACGTGGACACCGTAGAGCCAACACCGGGAGGAGAAACTCATGAAGTCATCGTTCAATTTCGCTCTGAAAAGTAGGAACAAACAAAACGTGAGAATGACGTAGTCATGCCTCTGGCGTAGTGGTTCAACGTTGGCCACTCCAACTCCGTCGCATTGACTGCGCTGACGATTGCGCCTAACGTCGCACGCAAGAGTTGGCAGATTTCGGCGACTTGGCTCGTTTGAAAGTTTGCTGGCCAGTTTATTAAATATATAGACGGAATTAGATCGTAATGTGTGACATGGGGTCTTCCTATATGATACTGAAGAGGGCTGCATAGTTTTCTAAATATCAAAAATGAAGCGGAGTTGCCCTTTAAGGTTCAATAAATGAGATGAAATGAAATACGAGCGCCAAACGCGCCCCGCTACTCGACTTGGTTGTGTTCGTCGCCGCCCGCCATTGACCCTGGCAAGTTTCTTGGCCATATTTTTTACAGAAAGGGAGCTACGCTTTCTGATTTTTGCAAGAAAGAATTGACCTGTGAAATACACCGTTGACGAAAAGTTTAGAGTGCTTCGTGCAGGCGTCGATTTTTACGGTTCATTTTAGATATAGCCTGGTAGCTTGAAACACCCTATTTATATATAACTAGAGATTTAGTGACCAAGCAGCAACGAAAGCTATAGTGCACCAAGTTAAACATATTGTCATGAAGACGACAAGGAGGCGGAGAAGGCGAGCAGTCGGGGTTAGATAGAAGTGTTCCTCTCGACTGGACTTCATGCTCCCACTGTATATTAAACTCTAGATTTCTCTAAACAATATTTAAATAGTACTAAAAAAAATCAACCCAAAGTTAAAAGTTATAGCTGGTGTAAATATTGCCACCCGCGTCGCCGAGCGAGCGCGTGCGTGGCCGAATGGTCATTCCACTTCTGGCCTCTGCCGAGTACGGGTGTGTGTCATGAGCTCCGACGGAGCGGTAAAAACGGCCGCGTCAGGCCGTGGTACGTCTGTCGTTGATAACGCTGAAGGTTACAAGATTATCCTGCCCCAACGTCCCACTGAATATGTTGTGACGAACGCTGTATTTTTACACTGTGATGTGAAAGGATGGCCGTATCACGTACAAGACTTCCGTGACGAGCTGCAGCGGCTGCAAGTGCTGAAGGACCTGGCTTCAGCCGGTCCACATCAGATGAACCACGTTTGAATGCTGAGGCTGCACTCGCTAGTGGCAGAACCAAAGGTTGGTGGACGCGAAGGAGATGACCATCAAGAAGGGAGGGGGGGGGGGGGTGCGTACCTACGCCATCGACCCGGTGAACACTGCGGTGAAGCTCAAACTCCACTGGGCACCGTACGACGTTCCGAACGGCCAGGTGAAGAAGGAGTTGGAGCGCTACGGCAGTATATCTGAGATCGCCAGGGACCTCTTCCAGGAGAAGGAGTTTGAGGCTGTTGTGTCTGACACCCGGAGTGCACGCGTGAATTTTAAGGATGGCTCCATTGTGGGCAGCCTCCCCCACGATATGCGCCTAGAAGGGTGTAAGGTCCTTGTCGTGGTGCCCGGACATTCTCCGCTCTGCCTTCGCTGTCGTCGTACGGGCCACGTTCGCCGGGACTGCGGCGTCCCCCGCTGCTCCGACTGCCACCGCTACGGTCATGAGGCAGACGAATGCGTCAAAACGTTCTCCTCGATGGCCCGAGACCATACGTTGAAGGACAATTCGAACTATCATGATGGATGGCATCGATGCGGAGGAAGCCGTAAGAGGGTCGCCTCCAACCGATCTTCTGCCAATGGAACAGAGTGGGGCACCCACACCGAAGGACGACGGCAACCAGGACATAGCGTCACAAGCGCACGACTCTGAGGTGATGACACGAGGTCCAGACGCGCCCCGCGACAGAACCAAGGAGCGCCTGCCCGAGGAACAAACGCTGTCCGCAGGCGCACAACCTGCAACGGCGAACAGCCATGCCGGTGGTAAGAGCAGCGGCGCAGGAGCGGCAGACGAACAGGGCTTCAAAAATGGACGCCAGCCAAATGGTAAAGCGACCGAGGGAGCCAGCGGAAACACCTGACCGCACTGGCCACGAGGCCAACCAAGCGTGGCCTACGCTCGAACCGCTTGGACCCAAGAAAGGTCGAGTAGCGGTGGAGCCGCGTATCCCGCCGGAAGATCGCCGGAGGAAAGACACTCTTTGAGTGGTCTCGGTCCCTACGGTATGGCGAATGTACGGCACCTTTTTGTTTGCGCTTGCTTTCTGGTGCGCGTACGGTCTAAAACTTTTTTTCTGCTAGCCTATCTTGTTTGTTGTTGTTGTTGTTGTTGTTTTTGTCTAGCCTTCCACTTAATCGTTAATGAACCTGGAACGATCACTACGTGTGGGCACGTTAAACGTACGAGGCTTATGTGCCAAACGTTGTCAGTACCAGGGGAATCGCTTATTTATAGAGAAAAGACCTGGAAGTGGACGCGGTTCAAGAAACGAAAATGGAGAGCGAGGCCCAGACAGAGAATATGGTGCGACTTTTTGAAGCGACGTACGCGTGTGCGTCAGTCACGCTAAAAGGACGTCGGGGGGTTGTCTTTTATTTCTAAAAAAAAAGTGTACTGGGGCCGTTGAGCAAGTGATTAGTTGTGATGCGGGCCGGGTTATGTTGTGTGATTTTGTTATCTCTAATTACAAGTTTCGTGTTTTGTGCATCTATGCCTCTATACTTCGTTCAGCTTGGGTCCAGACGCAGCCGATGCAAAGCGCAGGCTCCGGGCCCAGCGCCTGCCAGCCGCGCCGTGGTGAGCTGTGCGCTCATGCTTGTAGATCGTGCTCTCTTTTTAGACATATTGAAAGGTATGTTAAGACAGATCGACTGGTGATTTTGTTGGGGGATTTTAATTGCGTTTGTGCGCCCCAAGACAGATCGAACAGCGCGCGGTATAGAGATGCAAGTGCAGGTTTGTTAAACGATATGCTCGATTGATGTAAATTTAGAGGACGTAGCTCACTGCGCGTCAAATGGCAGGCATATATAGTACACGCATTTCCAGGGCACGAATCACGCGATTAGACCAGGCCACGGCCGGACTGGAAGCGCGCGCTCTCTTTCTCTTCTTACGGCCTTTGCAATTGGGGCAATCGCCACCTCCCGCCGCAATTCGCGGGGGCGCTGTCACCTCACCCCTGGGCTACCCTTTGCCGTTTGCACAGAGCGCGTCTGACAGTGTATCTCAGCGCTGTCGCAACTTGCGGCCGAGATTTTTATAGCCTTTGACACCTGATCCTTACGTTTAGACCCTCAGCCACTATCTAATGCGCTTCTGATGAGCCCAAAACGGTGAATATTTGACGCACATCTCCGAGAGATTCGGGAGTAAAAAGTAGTAAGTAGAGACAGCGAATGCAATTGCGGAAAAACTATACTCGTCTTTACCTCCAGGACTTCTGTTGCAACTCAAGAACAGGAGGAGACGGACCCCTTCTACGTGGAGGAACTTTAAATGATAAATAATTCGTACACTCTCGTGAAATGTAAGCAGGCCCAATCTATCTATTGCCGTGGTCTGCATCATCATTTCATAGGCCGCACATGAAGTCGGTCAGCTGCTCTAGACGAGGGTGTAGTAGTCTGTACAATTTTCGCACAGTGCATATTACAGCCTAAAGTGCTTCCTCGAGGGCTTGTGCACATATCCAGCTGATTTTTCGTTTCTGTCCGTGACCGTCTTTGCATGGTTAATCAGAAGTATTCTGAGGAACTTGTTGCAAATTAAACCAGCCAAGCGCTTTGAGTGACTGTTGTCAATGCCCTCTGGGCAACTTAGGATTGGCGCGTCTTCAAGATAGGGTGCAATGAGTAGTTGCAGAACTTCGTGCACATTTGTACGCGGAAGGTGCTTAACAGCCTTTAAAAAAAAAGCAACAATGTTGTCCAGAAGTGCGAGGAACCTAGGATTTGGATAATGAAGTCCGCTTTTATCCTGGCCTTGCAATAAGACGAACAGAGGATCACCTCTGTTACTCGTAGTCAACAGCATAACACAGGCGTCGCACCCAAACTCACTAATGAGTTCAATAAACCGTTGCCAAAACAACAACCTACGAAGCTCGAACACCAGCGCAAAGCAGCTCGAAGGGACTCTCCGAGTGGGGTGAAGTGGGGTGAGGTGGTTGCGCCCCTGGCGGCAAGCAAGTGAACTACATACGGAGAAAAAATGCCATTGACTCCCGGGCGATTGCAAAGGCCGTAAGAAGAGAAAGAGAGCGCGCGCTTCCAGACCGGCCGTGACCAGGCTTAGGTTTCCCTCGAACTCATTAGCGCGTGTAAACAATGTTCAGTCGACCACGTGTCATTCAGTGATCATTCCCTTGCCTCTTTCTTAATTTGTTCTAAAGAAGCGCTTAGGAGGTTCACTTGGGATTTATGGAAATTTAATACTAAGCTTTTAAATTATGATTTCTTTTTAACTGCAATGCGTCACAAGCTTTGAGAATTCGTAAGCGCCCAAGGGGAAGAGGCTGCTGTTAAATGGGAGCTGTTTAAACTGGAAATTAACATAATAAACATAGAACGATCGAGTTTATTGATGCATGTGGGAAAAAGAAAACAAGCGAATTAAATGGCACTGCTGCAGACGTTAATGCAAAACAAATGCCACCCACCTGTTTCTTGTTTGTTTGTTGTTGTTTTTTGTGTTTTTTTTTTTTTGAGGACGAGATTATTAGTATTACAAAGCGCTTAGAAGTTCTGGACACCGAACAATATAGGGGGCTATGGTGCGAGCTCGATGGAAGCGGTTGTTTCTCGAGAGAGATAAAAGGGCTATCGGGGAGGGACGAAGACACGCGAGTAAAAATGAGATAGGCGAGATCACGTATCAAGGGGCTCTGTCCGGTGATAAGGATTTCATCAAACGCGCGTTTGTGGAGTACTATAAAAAGCTCTTTAGTTACCGCGCGCCCAGAAAGAAATAATTTCGAAGCGTTCATTTGCCGTTTATGCCCAGACTGGCAGACGACATAAAAGAAAAGCAAGAACAACCAATATCCTTGGCAGAAGTAGAACGAGCCATCGACCATTTAAAACCCGGAAAGTCACCCGGTTCTGATGGTTTGGGCGCTGCATTTTATAAAGCGTTCAAGGAGAAGCTTCCTCCCTTTTTGTATAATGTGTTTTCCGAAGCGTATCGTGTAAAAGTTTTTGCCTCCTTCTTTTTCGTGCCTCATAGCTTTTTACGCCAAAAAGTAAGGATCCAGTGAAACTCCGTAGTGAAGGAGCGTATCCCCCAATAGCTTTGACGAATGTGGATTATAAAGTTTGGATGAAAATATTATCAGAGCGGATGCAAAGTGTGATAAGCGTTATTGTCGGCACGCACCAGACGTGTGGTATGAGAAGGACTAAGTATCGTTACAAACGTTCATGTGGCACGGAGCATTCTGAAATGTTGCGATAGTACGGAACGGAGAGTCGCTATGCTACAGGTCGACTTGTAAAGGAATTCGAGCGTGTTTCACATGATATTCTTTTTTTCTATTTTGGATCACGTCAATGTTGTTTCAGCTTTGTGTGAGGGAATACGTATGGCATACCAAAATTGCTCCACCCGTCTTGTTGTGAACAAACGTGTGAGCGTATTGGTCTTTTTTCCTTCTGTAAGACAAGGGTGTCCACTCTCGCCTCTGCTTTTTTGTATTTTTCTTGAACCTTTTTGTTTAAGCATTTCTCGTAGTAGTTTTGTTGGAGGTTGTAATTTACAATCTACTGAAGTGCGGATTTCGTCATATGCGGATGATGTGGCAATTTTTGCCTTAACCACGAAAGCGTAAAGAAAGCCGTAGAGTTGACAGAACTGTCTCGCGAGCATACGTGTAGCGACGTTAACTTTGAAAAGTGTTTGGGCACTTGGCACGACGATTGGCCTTCAAAGCCGAATCTGTTTGAACGCGTTGTATGGTCCGACCTGCCATTTCGTTATCTTGGTGAACTCTTAGATCACTATCGACGGTACTGATGAGTATTGGCGCAATGAAACTGGGGCTTTGCGCGCTAAAGCGAACAAGTGGGGAGGCAATGGGTTATCGATTTTTGCTCGCACATATCTGTGTAACATGCTTCTTGCAGCAAAAGTTTGGTACGTGTTACAGGTGTCACATTGCTCACGTATCAACATTCATTGCATCCATCGAGTGTTCGCGCTTTTTATTTGGAGCTCAGTATGGGAGAAGACGAGCCGAACCAACCTTCTTCGACGAGTCAGCTTTGGTGCTCTAGGCCTTTTCGCATCTGTTTGTGAGACAACTGGTTAACAGAGTTATTTTTTTCGGGACCAGAAAGACCCATTTTTACGCCTGGTCATTCAAAACAAGGCTACACAGTATTCTTCCTGAGTTTGTTGTTTCGTCCAACGTAACTGTGAGTGGTTGCGTACGTGGGTATCTAAGAGACGTGATTGGCGCCTATTAATTTCTAACAACGCGGTCTTCTTCGGACTATTTGTATAGTGTTACGCATAAACGGCTGACGAAAGATGTGATAGATGTGCTTTCTTCCACACCATTGTACCATGAAGGACCGGGGCAAGACCTGTTGAAACGAGTTAAGAGAATGGTTCTCCCCGCACACACTAAAACATTATTTTCAAGTTGCATAGCCAAACGTTGCCTGGCAAAGCTTGTCTAGCCCAGAAGGGAGTTCCCATTGCTTGGCCCGACAACTGCATACTATGTAATAAACGGGAAACTATTGAACACGTTTTCTTAGACTGCTGGGATGCAGTATTTTTTTGCGACGTCCTGCAAAGGACTCTCAAAAAGGACTTCCCACTTACACCCCAAGGAATTCGGTTTTACCAGTTGAAGAGGACGAAGGTGTGCCCCCAGACACGATCATGCTGTTGGGCCTTCAAAGTTCATAACTGTGTCGCTTGGCAGTACGTCATGCAGATACAGATTTGCGTCCTGTGCATAAATATTTCGTAGAGCACATGTGTTTTATGCGTGAATTGTACATTGCCTAACAAACTTGGCCTGAATGGTTGCCACTTCTAGAGGAGCTGGCTAATTTTGAAGATTTTTAGCTTTTGGCGTCAGCCAGGTGGGTTGGCGTCTTTTAACCAGACTTGTACACGTTACTGAAAAAAGTAACCGATTACAATTACAATTACTTCACTGTAAAAAGTAACCGATTACAATTACAATTACAGCCTCAAATAAGTAATTGAAAAATTACTCTAAAGTAATCGATTACTTCCCACGTTACTTTTCATTCAACTTTTTTTATTACGGTAGCCTAATCCTTGAAATCGCGAGCACAGTTGTTCCGAAAAATAAAAAAAGAAAGCCTTGACCGTTTTTGCTTAGAGCTGAGTGAGTGACGCCAACATGCCCAAGCCCTCTTGTGAAAAATAAAATAAAATAAAAAGAGCGCTGTTTAAATACATTACTCGCAAGAGGCTGAATGATGTCATTTTTCATACCCAAGCATAGTGTCCAGTGTACAAAAAAAAATGTACCCAGGAAACGAAGCATAGAGCCCAATAATCCCCGAGTTCCTGTGCTTAATGGTTTAGAAAAATTAAAAAAACAAATTGAGCGTTGCCCAGAGCTGGGTGGCTCTAAAGACTGGTTCACACATTTGCAATGGTTGCGTTCGCATGCAACCGAAATGTCAGCAACGACCAAAACACCGCAACAACCAAGACTCATGGATTGCTTCGCGAAGCTACCCCTTGCATCGCTTGCCATGCCTTGTGCGACGAACACTTGTTCCGATGACTTTGTCGTTACGGTCGTTTCGGTTGCATGCGAATGCACCCAACGCAGATGTGTGAACTTGCCTTTTAAAGGAGCGATGCAACAATTTTTCTACTTTAAATAAATACAGCTTAGGATTATTCCCGGATATTTATTACCTAAGAAACACAGGCTTGCTTTTTACCTCTACGCAGTGGCAGTCGCAGACAACAATTTGAGAAAAACGAACACTGTTTACACCCTCAACTCGCGGCCAGAAAAGGCGGCCACGTGATCTGGAGCCGATTATATGCCGCCAATATTTTTAACATAGCCACGCGCTAGGGTTAGCAGAGCACAGGGCGCGCGCTGAGTTCCAAGCATTATTAAGGTTCGACTTTACCCGTCCTCGCAGCGATTGGGCACCAGCCAAAACCTGAATACATGTCGAGACATTGATTGTCACGAGCCAAAACCGAATGCCTACGCAGCCTTCGTGTGTCCACTGTATCAGCAGCATTTAAATATCGTCACAGCGGGGATAGCATAACTTGATGACGCACGCCAGGGGATCGCATTGCTGGCCTTGTCCCCACTGCTCCGTCATCAAGTTTTGTGTATGAGAGACTGCAAGAAAAGGTCCACTTCTATCCTTGAAATTCCACCGCGACGAAGACGTTTCTTGGTCAGTGGCGTTGCGTTCGGGTATTCTTGGGTCCCACTGGTGCCTGTAAGATGCCGTAAAGTGAAGAACGTTCCTACCCAATATTGTTGTACAGCCCCTTTAAGTGACTCCAGCACATCTAACCCGCCCCCCCCCTCTAAAAACACGAAATTGAAAAAAATTGTAATGGGTAATTTTGTAATCGATTACGGCAAAACAATATTTCAATTACAAGGATCGTTACTCCTTAAAGGAAGTAATTGAAGCGTTACAATATTACAGTAAAATGTAATCGATTACAAGTAATCCGTTACTTGTAACGCGTTATGTACAAGTCTGCTTTTAACCCGGCTTTGAGCATGTGTTGTTGCTTTGTATTACTTCCAAAACCAGGCAATAAATAAATTTAAAATGCGTGGCCGAATGGTTATCGTGCTTGGCTTTCGGCCGTCGGCCCCAGGTTCGATTCCTGGGAGCAGCAGCGTTCTTTTATTTTTTCTTTCAATTTAGCGTTCTTGTGAGATCGAGAACCTTGTCATCTGATTGAGGTACGATTGTTCTAACGCGCCGATCGTTCAACGCCGAATGTTCCAGAAACCCACGCGGGTACAAAAGGTTCTTCGAGTGGCGGTCCGAGGCCAGTTTTGCCCCAGCGCTCGATTCTGCTTTTTCGCCGACATCGACGCGTGCGACGCTAAGCTTCTATTTTGTTTTGGGCGCACGTTCGCCCCATTACACGTTTAGTTTCTCCAGTTATTAGCCGCCTTTTCATTTTTCATTCGTCACAATATTTTGTTTGTTAACAAATATATTTAGAGCATGACAGGGCGGAATAAAGGGTACTAGCTCGCCAACCAAAAAAGCGGGGTGAAATGGAAGATGATCTCTAAAACGTCCTTGAAAGTAATGATCGAAGTAATTGATGATAAGACGTATAGCGCTTTTTTTAATTTTGTTCTGGATGTTAATGCAACAAAAATTGAAATACGCGAGTCTAACGCGAGTCTACTGTTATTGTCACCAAAACAACAATATCGGGTTGTGTGTAGGTTTATACAGCCTAGAACTTAGTCTGCCTCAACGGGCGACTTGTCTCGCAGCTAAAGACGAGAAATTTAGCCAGTGCAGTACACAACCGCTAGCCCGGGGTCTTTAACGTGCACCACGCAGTAGTGATACACGGCCGCACGCCGGTACGGTGCTCATCCAGATTGAAACGGGCAGGGGCGGGGATTGTTATTGTCACCATAACTGGGGACGACTGCGTTCTGCTGGTTGAGATCCCTAATTGTTGTTTTAGTTGATAGTTCATCGTACATAACAACGTTACGTTTCCCTGCAAAATATATTAGAGGTTCGCTCTCTTTTTTTTCTGTACAGTATTTGAAGTGAAACTGCGATTCCAATAAAAATTTGTCATAACTGAATTTCAGGAGAAAACTCCATTAGCTAAATGTGTTAGTCCTCGTGTTGCCTTCTTGATTGCCCTCGCGTCAGTCACGTTTGCCAATACAAAGACTCTCAAAGCCCCCCTTCGCGTTCTCAAGTCCTTCGCGCATTCAGAATTTGTTTGTATTCTTCGACGCCCACGATAGAAGCGTAAAAGCTCTCGGCAAATATTTTGCCGGGAATTCTGCCGGGACGTTCTGTGTTTGCACGAAGCACCCGCACTTCCAAAATTTCTTCCGCGACGCTTGTCACTGCCAGGCCTGAATAAATTCGCGCATCGTCGGGTAAGCCTCTCGGGATGATTCGACGCACGGATATCGATCATGTCGTACACGCGCCTTATTTATTAAAATACATTGCGTATTTTTTTTATTATTATTTTTCTACAAAACTCGTGCGTCAAATTTTTCTCCGGATAGTCCGTGGAAATAAACAGGAATATTAAGGAGGCCCCTATGGCGTTCAAACTTAAGAGTGATTTCCATTCGCAACTGAGTTTCCGGTGGCTTCTCAGGTGCCTAAATGAATCCTCAGAACTTGTGGTGCTCACTTTCTTTTTCATCACAGATATATCTTGTGAAACAGTTCTCATATGCCATAGTGTTCATATAAGACATCTAAAGGTAAAGGTCTGACACTTTCCAGTGCATAACCTACAAGGGCAGTATCTGTAGTCACTGATAAGAGAGGCTAACATTTATTTCATCAACCAATTTTCGAGATTTGTAACGTTTTTCTCTAACGTCTGAATGTAACGAAAAACCAACACAGAAAAGCGTTGCGCCCATAGGGAACCACATAAAAGACTTGAGTCCACTGCAGGGTTTGAACTCACCACCTTGAGGTTGTGAGCAAAGTGCCTTAGAACCCAAAACTATAGAGGGACTTTTTCTTTTTTTAATACCGAGGGACGGCGTTTGCTGAAACACGCGAAAGCCCACCCTCTCGCGCGGCGCTTCAAGGCTGCGCGCACAGACGTGGTCGCTCGCCTCCCGGCCTTGAAAGCGTGTGGGCACGTCATACTGCGCCATCTCACGGTGTTTGTCCAAAACGGGAGCAAATCTTGGACACACTTGCTTTCTGGCGAGACGGTGCCGTTCAGGCGCCCCTCTCTCTCTCTTCTTCCCCTACGGCCACGGCTGTTACGAAGCAGACGGCCACAGAACGTGCGCGAGCTTTTCGGGAACGTAAAATGGAGCTTTTGCCAGGGGCCCCGCAGGCGAAGGCCGATATGTGTAAGGCCTAGCTATCAGGCATTCTGTGCCTATACCAGTCTTTGTCGGCATGATCAAGCTTGCATTTCGTTCACGGGTCTTGCTTTTGAATTCTTTCTTCGACCACCTTATCGGCTAACGCCGCCATGTCATTGGATGCGGAGCGACAATAAGATGTTAGGGACTGGTCACTCCTGGCGTTTCTTAAGCAGCTGTCAGTGTATGTAGACCAACGCACGGTTTAAAAAACAAGCCCGCGTTTGCCCACACCAGGTGTGGGCACTGCGCCTGCGCAGAAACCAGATTCGACTGAGGCGAAGCATCTGCACCTGCGCAGTGCCGACAACAGTGCCACCTCGGTGGCGTGACTTCAAAGAGTTGATTTGCTCTATAGACCATTTTACCGAAGAGGGCAAGAGAAAAAAAGGGAAAAGGGCTACCGGCGCATTCCTCCTTGCTGGTGTGTTAGGTACGCGCGGGAGCTGCTCGTTTTCTTCGGGGTTTCCTCGATTTGTTTACTTCCAAATTTAATTCGAGCTGGGTCATTCAATGACGACAATTCTCTAGTCATCGAAACACCGAAAGCGCAGAATATTATCGGAGGATACTTCTACCGCGCGCAAGATCCGACATGGGAACTGCGGCTGCAATATCTTCAAACTCTATCGCTTTGCAAATGACCAATACCTATGGTGGCAGTGGGTTGCCTTCGGAAACTGAAAATACTTTTTTCCCCGACGACATCCTCTCGAGTGTGCTCGGAACATTTCGTGAATAGAGCGCGCACCGAACTTAACCGCTGTACCGTCGATGAACATGACCTACGCTCGCAAGGTGGGTGAAAGTGTTCGCGTAAAAATCGCCGTTTCAGCTTGTAACTTTTCGTAACTTAATGCATCTTAATGTTGATATTTTGCGGTGGTGACAATGACACGATTTTATCATTTACACCGCTCATAGACGAGGGCTCATTTTCGCCACCGACTGTGGCTGGAAATTGTCAAAAAGTTAGTTCTATCGGTTTTTCTTAATGGCGCATCTTCTGCGCAATAGCAGAGCCGTAAGCTTAAGTTGACTGTCACAACACGACTGCGTTTTTTTATTATTATTATTATTTAAATTAGGAGATAACATAGCTGTAAAAACAAAAATTCAATTTCTATTGCTGAAACATGCTCGTGCATCGACTTCGAATCGTTGAATCATTGATTGACTTTCCTCCGGCAATTAGCCCATCTCTACTTCGCTGTTTTCATTCTTACACAAAGGGCACACTCGTCGACACGGGATTCTCAATTAAAACTTTGGTAAACATCTGCTAGCCGGAGGGAGCTGCCTTCGATCGTTCCCTGCAATGCTCTTATTTCGCCCGTCCTTGTTCACATTATATTTCATTGTTGTGGACGACACGAATCGCCAAAAATGTACTCGGTGTACTGCATTTAAAATGACAAAATTCAATCGCTGTAAACTGATGCAATATTTTGAGTACTCACCCCTGACTCCTATCGGTGGCGCATACAGTGCCGCTTTTCTCGGCATCGCCGCACTAGCGGATGCCATAATGTGGGCCAAGAAATATCGCCAAATGAGTTGAAAAAGGCCATCCGCGGCACCCAAGAGCACGAGACACGCCCCAAAGCCGTATAACCAGCACCTCGGAGCACCCAACCAGCACACCCAATGCGGGAGCGGCGCCCCGAGGAACACATTCGCCAAAGTTTCGGACCACTCAGCATGGACGCGGAACCTGACGCTCGCTAGATGGCGCTACAATATTCAAAATGGCGCTAGCAACGATAAAACGGTCTATAGCCTTGTTTAGCTTCGTTCACCAAGAAAACGCGCGCGTCCTGCTTTATTTTTATAAAAAGAAATGATAAGATATTGCACAGTTTGAACACATCGTCGGAAAGCAGACCTGTTTAATTTTCCGTGTGCTTTCATCATGCCCTTTTTTTTCTGTCGCTCTTTTTCTCGGTTGCTCGCTCGGAACCACCAATACCACCAAAGGCCGCCACTTACCATTCGATGCACTCCACCCCCCCCTCCCCACACACACACACGCATACACACACACACACACTTTGCATACTGGCAGATGTATGCCGAATGTCCTTTATTGGTATAGAAAGTTAAACCATCCAATTTTTTTCTTCGATAATAAATTTTGGGTGCTAAATAATTCGGAAGTAGATCGCATTCTTGTGTCCGGTACATTGTATGTGCCTCGTCACTCGCTGATTTTCTTTCGTGATGGGCGGGAAAGATGCAGCCAAACTTGGCTCTTGAAAATGTTTACTTTTAACGCGTAGCGGTAAGGCGCTCCCGTCGCAGAAATGCCGGAGTCGGCATCGGTGGCGTTGCGACGCGAAAATCCTGATTGATCGATAGGGTTCATGATGTCACAGCCACATGACCTCGCGCGGAAATTTTTCAAACAACCCACAACGCTCACGTGAAACGTGACGTTACACGTGGAATGAAAGTGATTAAAAAACATTACAGACTGACTGAAATTTGAAAATCTAAATAAAGTTTAATAAGAACCAAATTTCCCGACGTTTTGCGACCAGCTCGTTCCTTTGGCTGCGGGTGACTGGGTTGGATGAAAACAAAATTGTGTTGCTTGTATGTTTATACAGCCTTGGTGCTATTACGCGTAAACGGGTGGCCAGCCTCTTAGCTGTAGATGAGAAATTTAGCCAGTGCTGTACAACAAATAACCTGGAGTTTTTAACGTGCATCACGAAGTAGTGCTTACACAAACGCGTGCCGGTACTAAACTCATCCAGACCGAAACAAGCAGGAAGTGGGGATCGAACCCAGGAGGTTCTGCAGCGCCAGCTTTCGCTCCACGCTCCTTGCTGAGACGCATTAGCACATTTGGCCACCGATCCCACCTGTGTGATGGACGGAGGAGGTAGCTGCTTATGTAGGCCTGTTGTGATTACTGCGTCCGGGTTGTTCCACGAAGCGACGAGGCCCTGACACGTAGGCGCTTGGGAGAATGCCTGGCGACCTGTTAATGTTAACTTTTGTTGTCTGGATGTACCAGGATTCTAGGTGCACACGTTTACGCCAGTGTCGTTCCGTGCCCAGGATCTCGCTTTTGTTGAAGGACACAGTGAGACACAGTTTCGCTGAGTGTTCAGCGAGGGCACTAGCTTGGGCGCCGTTCTTCTTCACGTCATATTTGCGGCGCCGGAAGCGTTCCGAGAAGTTCTTTGTTTCCCCACGTATGCAGCAGGGAAGTCAACGTACGGGATGCGATAGATAAGTCCTCAGGACATCTCCTTTCCCTACCTGTACTTGGGGAGAGGAAGTCGGTGACGGGTGGTGGACACTGGTTTATGAGTGACCGCGATCCCATGTTTTTGAAGGACGCGTTCGATGGTCTAGCTGACGTTCCTCACGTATGGCAAGCCCAGACGGCTCGAAGGAGCCAGGACCGTGAAGAGACGGGGACGGTGCAGCTTTTTGTATACTCGGATAATGAATCCTTTGGTGTAGCCGTTTTTTCGAAGGCCGGCCTTGATCTTGCTGACCTCTTCTTGGAGAGACTCCTCCGTCTAGCACACAGACAAGGCACGTCTAAACAGAGCAGTGACCACCGAGATCTTATGGGTCGTGGGATGCTAAGAGTCAAAGCTCAAGTACCTTCCGATATGCGTAGGCTTCTTGACCACCGAGAAGGTAAGCTTGTCTGAAGTCTTCTTCACACTGATGTCCAAAAATGGAAGCGCACCGCCTATCTCGCGTTCCACCGTGAACTGAATAGCAGATTCGACCAGATTTAAGTGTTGGCAAACACGGTCGATTTCAGCCGTCTTACAGACGCATAAGCAGTCGTCCAGATAACGAAGAAAGATCTTCGGTCTCGGCACGAACGAAGCAAGGGCTTGTTGCTCAATCTGTTCCATGGTGAGGTTGGCCATGATGACCGAAATAGCTGCTCCCATAGCAGTGCCGCTTGTCTGCTTGAAGAAGAGCCCATCGAACGAGAAGTAGATGCTTGTGATGCGCTGTCCCAATGGACTGCAGTTTACGTCAACGGACAAACAAGTTCGATCCGTTAGACTCGTGTCGCCTATGAGAGCAGTCCTAGCCACGGACAACGGAAGCAGTACCGGAACGCTCGTTAAAAGCGACACAACGTCGAACGAGACAAGAGCCTCGTCGGTGTGTACTTCAAGCCCCTTAACGAGGTGGATGGAATGAGAAGAGTTCATTACGTACGCGGGCGTGTTGTAGGTGAGCGGGTACATCAGCTGGTGCAGGAACGTCGACACTGCGCGAAACGGGGATGTATCGAAGTCAACAATGGGGCGGAGGGGTACACCGGACTTGTGCAACTTGGGAAGGGCGTAGAGGGCTGGGGCTCACCCATGTCGGCATATCAGCCTGAGTTAGGACCACGAGAGTCCGGGTGTTTCTTGAATGTGAATGCAAGTGTCCTGTGGCCGTCTCCTGGATCTTTGCAGTTGGGTCCTTTCGCACGGGCGTACACGCAGAGGTGGAACAAAGCGCCATCACTTTCTCTTTGCACTCACATTTGTCGAGAACAACCGTGGCGTTGCCTTTGTCTGCCGGAAGAACCACAATGTTTTCGTCCTCTTTCAGAGTTCTCACGGCGTGGTGATATGTAACGCCGAATTAAAGGTCGCAGCATCTCTCAAATTATTTCACTTTATTAAGCAATTTGCCTTAAGGAGATTGTCCGGTCAAAACCGGAAGTACTTAAGTTCTTGCGCTCGTTACGTCGAGGAGCCTTCATGTAGAGAAAGGTCATTTTTATTTTGATATATGATCTCCCGTTATTAATTAAACCTTTCATGAGCCTATGTACGAAACTGCACCCCGAATTTCGCCAGTGGCAATGGCTGACATCCGTAGGTGCTGCGTGACGTCACAAAACGCAAAGGTTTGTCGGATGGTCGGGATAACAAGCGTTGAGTCGATGAATGTATTGTATTTTGTTTCGAGATTATATAGTCTCCTAGGCTGTACCCCTACTTAAATACGGTTCTTTAATGCAGTTCCCAAGCATGTGCAAAAAAAGTCACGCCTTTTAGCAGGAAATTACTCGCGGACAGCCCTATGCTTCGAGCAAGCAGTATGCCGTTTCACTTTCATGCACGGCTTCACGACGGCCACCGGCCGAACTACGGGTGCGCTCGCGAAGCAAAGGATGCAAGATTTCTCGCTCTGAAGCGGCACCTAAGTACACGCAGCGGCATCCTGGGTACACGTCAGCGGATCCGCTGTTGAATCGGTGATGAGGCTGCGGGTCGCTCCCTCAGGAAGAAGGCGATGTCCGCAGGTCGAAAACGAGCTTGGCGAGATCGTTCAAATGCATGTCGTCACTTGACTTGGACGAGCTTGATGAATCGTAGTCACGCATCCATTTTCACGCACGCGGGTCAAACAGATCAGGCTGAACGCATGCTAAATACAACCAGTGGCGTCAAGGTCAGCGGCACCGGGGCAATAGCCCGCCGCGACCCCCCCCAACCCGCTCTCGCGTGGCCCGTCGCGACCGCCCCCCCCCCTCTTGAGACCGCTGAATACAACTTCTGGGTATCGTTTCCAGGTGGCTGCTGTTAGTTTGGGTTTCGCTGCATAATCAAATTAATTAATCCGATTTGGGCGAGTGGATGGACGTAGTTATTATCGTTGGCACAGCATCACACCTCAGCTTACGAGCCTTCTGTCCGCTTAGAGGCTCAGCTCGTAGCTCTCTTTTGTGGAGATGATTGCTGCATAAGCGGGATCTCGATCTTGACGGGAACCTATGGCCCTATGCCGGCGACGATCCGCTTCGCTCGTCTGCGCGTCTCGCGGAAAGTGTGGAACGTCATGTCTTGGCTCGCGTATGCTGCCCGGTGGTTGCTGGCGCAACCGCGCGACAAAATCTCGCTAACTACAAAACAAGTCGAGCGCAACAAGAAAACAGAAGCGCGCTGAAGCGGACAAAAATGCTCGCTGTGTGTTTTGTGACGTCGAAGCTTCAATGTTGCCAACGCAACAGCGTTACGCTAAGATCTGATTCGAGCAGCATAAATTCAATTACTCACGCAGAGGGCATACAAAATTCAGATATTGCGCATCACGATCCGTCTCGGGGGCAATAACAATGATATTCAATTGGTTTCTCGAATACAAAATTTGACCGGACAATCCCTTTGATAAAGTTCGAAACATTTTAGGCGAGATTCGAACCCACGACCACTTCGGTAGCGAGCCAGACACGCTACTGACGAGGCCATGTCCCCAAACTTGCTTCTCACTGGAAGGAAGAGCATAAGAAGCGGAAATGAGGAAGGCGATGCGAGGCAGGTCGCAATAACGATATCGCGTTGCCACTGTTAAAGCTCGAGAGCTTAGAGGTGTCGGGATTTTCTTGAAAGAAGCCACCTTTTATTCTGTCGAGTGTACAGGCATATGCTGGTCTCTTTGTTGGGTGTTTCTTATCGCGCGTGTAGTCTCGCTATAGACCTTTTCCGCAAAGCTGCGCCATCATCTGAGTTGTCGTCACTTCGAGCCATGTGGCGGAAAACATTGTTTTGCCGTCACCACGCCAATAGAAGACATTTAGGATAAAAGCATAACCGTCACACGTTCTCATTTTGCCTCTCCTCTATTTTTTTACTATTCACAGGTTGAAACGGTTCACAGCCGTTTTTTCATCGCCCACACCGGGATATGCTTATTAGGTGGCTGGGGACGAGTGCACGGAAAAGGTCTATCATGTAAACTTCGTTTCAGCTTGGGTCCAGACGCAGCCGATGCTACAAGCGCGAGCTCCGCAGGCTTTCAGCGTCCCTGCCAAGCACGCGCGCTCGTGCAGTGCAAGCACTGTTCAGGGTCACATGCTCGCGCTTGTAGCATCGGCTGCGTCTGGACCCAAGCTGAAACGAAGTATACAAATGGTTTTGCATCGGGCTGAGCTGATGCCGGAGAGAAATTTCACAAAAATCGCGGAAGTGATAAATGCTCACAGCAGAAAGCAGCTTTGTTCGTTTTGCAAGATCATAAAAAAGTAAATCTTGCATTTTTTGTTTTCTCTTTTTTGTTTGTCTCTAAACTTCTTTTTCAAGCAAGTAGAATTTTAAAGCTTATTAAAGTACAGGCAGTCTGACCGTCATTTCTTTTTCAAAATCTCGTATGTAGAGGCCATGACCTCCAGTTTATGAGCTAGGTGTTAAAAATCGAGGCACACGTTACCAGCTAACTGTTTCTGGAAGCTTCCCGCCACACGAGCGCTCAATGCTTCAGACTCGGGGAGGGGGAGGGGAGGAAAACTTAATAAAAAGAACGAGTCGAAAGCTCTTTCTATACGCCTGGTTGTTAAGTAATCGCATTCATTTTCAAAATGAGATAGCCAGCCGTTACTGAACGGGAGAAGCCTTGCGGGCCATCTTCTCAATCCCTGTAGTAAACACGGAAGGCTCATTGCTACGTAAGCTTTCTGCTTCCTCATCGTTGGAGCTGAAAGCGATTAGAGTCACCAAATGGAAGCGACGGTTCGGGCAGATCCGTGGGAAGCACGTACCACAAGCCCCGCGGTCTGTTTGTTTTTAGGGTAACAGCCTCTTTTATCGTATTGGTTAAGTCTCCCGGAAGTTATATTGGGCAAGACGTGGACCCGGACTCTTTTCAGTCGCGGACGCTGGGCTGCGACAGAGTCGCCGCGTAAACATTTTCTGTCGTCGGGCCTGGAAGCACTTTATCAGACACGTGCGTACAAGTTGAATGAGAGGCCTTGGAGCAACAGGTCCAGTTAGACGTCTCTATTCCGTGAGGCCTGTCTTTTCCCGATTGATCCTATTATCATTGGCAGCGCATGAGTGAGTGTGTAGGATAGGCGGTCCGTCAGTAACCTGCGTTCGCGTCGTGGATTCCCCTTATTTGATAAAGATCGATTGTTTCATCTTTGCGATAATGCACCTATGTTTGAATGTTCATGATTAAGTTGTTGTTTTTCACTTCTTTTTTGTTTCTGTGTCAGTTCTTTATGCCAATCAAAGTGCTACTGGCAAAGAAACTCTGAGTGTGCCTTACTACGTTAACGCTTCTTGCCATCGTTATTTCTTTTCTGGCGTTCTTATCGTCTGAAACAGCGATCTCGTTGCCGATCTGCGCCCCCCCCCAGGGTGCGTAGATCGCAGCGCATGTGAGCACGACTGGTTCAGTTACCGCACTGGCAACATGGGCAAAACGATACCACAGGCACTTTTTTTATTACTATACCGACACACATCATTCTTCCACCATGAATTCAACCGCGCAGAAGTAGAGCAGTGGGCTGCGGATGTCTCGGTCCGCAGCCCCATGATGTAAATCTGCGTGCGCCGGGCAAAGGCGTACGCCCTGCGACTCCCACAACTGCCACACCATGTCAATACTCTTCACAATGGACGGTGATCTTGTGGAGCGAATTAATAAACTGTGTGTTCTTCTCCATTCCCCTAAACGACTATTTAATGCCTTCTTTACAAATTGATACAATCACTTCTTAAATAATGCATTCCATCTTATAAACAACTCTAGAGAAAACGACACTGCCATTTTTGTTTTTATTCTGCATGCATGCTAGTGCAGAAATATTTTGAGGTCGTTTTTTTTACGTGGTGCCGACGTCCTTACTCTGTCCGTTCGGATTTACAGAAAGCCGGTGAGACACGTAAATACACGAGAACGCCGGCACGAAACGTAAGGCAATAATCTTCTGCGAGGCTGACATTCGAAGCGTGATTCATAATGCACAAAATTTTAGGAAGAGCGTGCTAATAAAGAACGCCAGGCACGTTTTCCTTGGACGTGCCTTGCGCTCTAACTAGAGGGTGAGAGGAGGAAGCCAGGTATGGCGCTGCTTCCCGAGCTCCTCCGCTTCAACATACGCTCTCTCGCGGGGCTCCTGCTCGACTTGGAATGCGAGTCAATGCATTGACGGTAACAAGGGTGGGCACGCAACCTTATCGCTGCGTGGACATGTACTTCGGATTTCAGTGTCCGGCCGACGCAAGACCACAAGCACGGTTGTTGCGCACTTTCTTCAGTATGCATCACTACACCATCGAGGTCATGCGGGCATCTTGCTTCAAAACGTAACTCGAGCAGAAGCGAACAGCAGTAGCAGCTGCAAAAGTTGAGGAAACCCAACCACTCGTAGCCTGAATGTCTTCAATGGTCAGAACGGTCAATGAACCAACTGTCCTACTTTTGTTTGCGCGAGTGTTTCTTCGGGTCAAGCCTTGGTGTTCCAGCTAGCAATGGGTGGTGCCAAAGAACTTGTTGGATTTCTTTGACGGAAGTGGGTGCGAAAAAAACGGAAGGCCAATGAAGTCAATGAGCAGCGAAAAAAGTGTTGCCTAACTGGGAAGCAAAGGAAAATTGTCGGGTCAGCTTTGACTCTCAGTATTCGATCGGCGTCGTTCACTAATTGTATTGAAGTGGTCCAGCCTGGAGATCATTTCTGATTCTAAAGTCACCAAGCTTGAAATGAAATCAGCACAGGAAAATGACAAAGACAGAAGAAACGATGTCTAAATCTAGCTGAAATTCTTCACCCATTTTCCCCGTTCCTGGACACGCGAGGTTTTGGCGGCTGGGTGCTGGGCGGTGTGGCCTGCAAGGTCATCGTGTATGCAGATCGTGACCCTGGCCTCGACCACGTTCATCCTAACCTCGATGAGCTACGACCGGTACATGGCCATCTGCAAGCCCCTCGAGTCCAGGTCGGGCCTCAGGCGCGCCCGCTGCATGGTCGCCGCCTCCTGGGCCATGGCCTTCGTCTTTGCCACTCCCGCAGCTCTTCATCTTCCTCCAGGTAGGTTGAGACTGCATCTGACGACAGTCATTTGTACTCAATCCTCATTGACCAGAAAAAGTTAGAAAAGCACAAAAGCGATCGCGTGTTGGGAGAAACAGCATCATGCTCCCTAGTGATAATATGCAACTAGACGCCCATGCTCAGTAAGAAACCTCATTTTCGTTTTATTCACTACCGAGCAACCTGAAAATCGATGACTACTATCAAGATAGCCTCATTGAGCAGTCCTTTGTTTTAGGCCGTCATTTGTTATAGATGTTTCAATTAGGCTTCCACGTGCTGAGGTGTGGAAGAAGTAGAAATACAGGCATATATTGTTGTTTATGCTCAATGTTGCAGCAATGCCGAAACACACCGCAGGGCATACATGTGTTTGACCTCTGTACATTTACAAGGATACCAAAAAGTCCAATGGAGTGAAAACTGTATTCTCTTTGGTTGTAGTGAATATGTTGTACAGTGACATGCGCAAAAAACGGCATTGAGCTGGCAGGTCCATAACTAATACATTGTGAACTTTCAAGCCATTATTGTGTGGATATGGGAAGTGCACGTTTGGTGAATTGGATGTTTCGCCCTATTGCAGAGTTCTTAGAACTTCCATGAGCACCTCCTCATGGTGTGTTCTCCTTATTTCACAAAGTCATGCACAAAAACAAAGACAACCGACACATGAGCATGACACGAGCTGTCCGGCATCGTTCCACATGCAGGTCCAGACGGGCGTGACAGCATCCGGGTCTTCCCCACCTGGAGTGCCTGAGCGTGGGCTACGCACCACTGGCAGCGGCAGCTCTACTTCAGCTGGCTCACGCTCTACATCCTGGTTGTGCCGGGCCTGCTCATCTCCGCCTTCTACCTCAGCCTGCTCAGGGCCGTGTGGGCGGCTTCCGACGCCATTGCCGCCACGCCGGCCAAGGACAGCGGCAACGTGGAGTCCACACTACGGCGCTGCACCCAGGCGCAACCCTGCTGTCCGTGCGCGAGCCAAGACGCTCAAACTGTCGGTGAGAAACGAGGGCTGAGCGTACAAACCAACGCCACACGAGACTCCAGCGAAATCGACGCCGCGTAGCGGCAACGCCGAAAACCCCTGAAAGAAGGTCGTTTCGTCTCTGTCGTCTGCTTTCGCTGCTTGGTTCTCGCAGCCAGCATAGCTTTATACCTAAATTTACAGCGCACAAGAATAATTCACACTGAAACCTGCACAACGGTAAAAATGACCACTCATTGAGCGCTGACTATCAACTCGTCGCATTTGGTCTCCTTCTACGCCGTTTGCACAACTACAACACTTCATTGTTCTCTCTCTCTTGCTAGAGTACATCAACTCTTTTTTCAGATAACGTTATAGAAGGAATTGCTAACACAATTTTCGTCCAGCTTCACATTGTTCTCAGCCTCAAGAATGTCTTGAGTGAGCTGTTGAAAGTTCTTGTTGATAACGGTGTAGTCCGGCAATGGACGTCTAGCGGTCACAAGTAGTTTGCAGCTTAAAATAATTTGTACTCAGTTACAAACGTTCATTGACCCACTTAAGTCATTCATTATTTTATTTCTTCAAACGTGAACGCGAGGACTACGTTCGAAGCGCGTTGGAAAGCTAACGCGAACTCCTTTCTCTCACTTTGACGACCTTCCGGACGGCGATACTACTTAGTTCTTTTACATTAGCTTGTCGCCCTTCGAATAGGCTTAGGTATTTTCAATATCGTCCACCTTGCGAATATTAATCCACCAAAAATAAACAAGTCTACGCTTTGGCCAGATGCGCGAATCGAGCTGGCGAAAAGAAAAGAAACATCGTTTTTAGTAATTATTTTTATCATCTTAAACCATGTCAGTCTTACGCAATGTGCAGTAGAAGGTTTTTACCTTCCAAAAAGCACTTTCATGTGTAGCACCAATTCTATGCTGCAATGCAAGAAATCAAGGTGTTTCCATGAAACCGACCTTCTTTCGGTAGCCATTTTGCCCATTTTAATAATGGGTCTTCTGCGCGCTGCCATCTTCCCATCCCGAGCTAAGGAACGCGTTCTAAACAAGCGCAGTCGCTCTCTTTTTTGTGTAATATCAGACAACCCGCATGCTGCGTCCTCAGGCTAGTGACGCGGCATTTTTTGCCTGGTTCATAAGAAATAGAAAGGTACTATCGTGGACAATATGAGCTGAAACAGCGCTCCGGCCTGTACACGGTACTACCTGCGCCGCCTGTCGCATCGCTCCGTAAACACGGCGCACCCTGCAGGCCGAGATAAATTCTCACTTGCGCTCACTGCGCCGCTGCAGCTCTTCCGGCCGTCTGCATAGCGAAAATATTGGCCGACAGAACCACCATCACGATGCTTGTGCAGTGCAGCCCAATGTTCACGTTTTCAGCTATCATGCATTTCGAGTGCATTTCAAGAAAGCGCCGAAGTGGAAATGCGTTGTCACGCTCATATCTCCTCGAAGAGCGCTGGCTGACGCAGCTGCCTTGGCCCCAAAGGAGCCGATCTGAATACCATCGAGCACGTTTGAGGGCGGGGCGCATCAAGGCAGCCATGTCACGGCGTCCCTCCACCGCGCCACTGCCGACGAATAGTGGGAAACGGTGAGAGGTGATTGGGAGATGTTTCGGGCCGAGCCAGACTTCTTGGCCTTGGACCGGTATTAACTTCTTTCGCTTAACTCTTTCGAAGTTCTGCGCCCTCAGGACCCCTGAACCGGACTCTCTGCCGATTGGAACATAGCTTGTGCTGCTAACGATTGCGACGCACTGTTTGACGCCGTTAACCGGCGCATACTTTTGAGTGGTGCATCCTTGATCCCGATCTTCTTGTATAGTGCAGTTGAACTTCCACGCGGACTATTAATCTTTGGTGTCTGACACTGTCCTCTGCGAATATTATTTCGATGAACTTTCAAGCTCCTTCTCCTGGCAAATATATGACAGTGTGTTGCACTTTATTAAGACTATGGAATTTTTAAACAAAATACTGGTGTCTTGTCAGCACTTGTTTTGTTTGAAACAAACACTTGTACCCAGTAACAAAGAAATATTATTTATGAACCTTTTCATACCAATTAAGGTTACAAAACCTTCTCAATAACATGTATGGATACCGTTGTTTCTTTTTTTTATACGACTGTGCTCAGTTAAAAAAAAAGTAAATACCTTGAAGCCGGCCTAAATCCCGTATACAAATTTCGGCCTTTATTTTACGAAGTCCTACTTTGTGCAAGCACTTAGTAAAAAAATTAAAATAAATAAAAAAACTTACGTTTTTTTTACATTACTTTAAAAGAACGATAATCGCAGCTGCAATTCAGATACTTCGACATTTTTTTTCTTCGCCTGTCAGTTTTTTCTTCGTGATTCTTCACGATAGAATGAAGTAAATCAGTTCCAAAAGAGGGACGACAAGTGTAATCTCTTAACCCCCC